>APFE030568017.1:4167-41395 GCA_000404065.3 Pinus taeda
GCCCCATAGAATCCCTCTATTGTTATTTTTGTGGCTTTATATTATTATTGTTAGGTCAGCTGGGTTATATTGTGACTCGTTAGACTCCTATATATAGAAAGGAGGTTTTGTCATTTGTATCATCCAATAATTATTCATTTATGTAATGTAAAGGAGGTTTCCCCCTCGAAGAGGCTGAATTATAGGGCGTTGATCTATCTTTTGTATCTTTTCTTGAGATGGTTTCATAACACTCACCTATAAAATTCACCACATTTCGTTCCCCTAAAACATTGATACCTCATCTTCCTCCCCAACTGAACATCTCAAGTTCATCTACACCCATTTCAAGTCCTTCTTCAAGCACCGCTACTTTGCCCCACAATCAAACCAAAATCTCAGCCATGGCAGACAGATATGCACCTTTGGTCTTACCACCTCAACTACATGCCATGCCCCAAGATTACCAAAGAAAAATCTTTTTGTTTGATGCTACTGGTTAGTATACTGCCCAACAACATGTGAACAAAATGACTGACTATTTTGAGTTGCATGAGATTGATGAGTCTGATTTTCAAATGAGGTTATTTGCCCAAACATTGACAAGGGATGTTAAAAAATGGTTCAAAGGTTTACCAACTAATCATATTGTAGATTTAGCTACTTTTCATAGATTTTTCATTGATAGATGGGAAAGAAAGAAAAACCCTTTGTAAATATTATCTGAATATGAAAACATTAGAAGAGGTCCTAATGAGTTTGTTTAGGACTATTGTACTAGGTTCAATAGAATCTATAATGCAATCCTTGCTAATATTAAACCTCCACCAGACCTAGCACTCATCAAATTCCCTGATGGTTTTGATACTGACATGTCATACCAATTAAGGGAAAGAAACCTTGAAACATTGGAGCAAATGCAAAGTAATGCTGTTAATGTAGAAGCCAATTTATTAGCCAATATAGCTAGGATGAGAAATGAGAAAATAGTTGTCATTAAAGAGGAAACCTCCATTTTAGATGGAAAAATAGATAGTTTAGCTAAGATTTTAGAAAGAATAATGGATAGATTAGAAAACATGGAAAAAAAATCTCAATGGGAAAATAAAAAATCACCCCGAATAAAAACCCCAACTTTAGGAAGAATCCTAACACTAGAAAAAATGTGATACCAGATGAGCAGATTAGACCTCCTTTCCAGTAGAACTATGTTGAGGGTGCACAAAACCATGAAGAAGAGGAGGATACCCAGATAAATCTATTAGGGGTAAAAAATGAAGATGTTGTTTTTCTTACTCAGGGAGAATAGGAAATGTACATGTTACAACAATTGAAATTAGAATCTGGGGAGTCCTTTGACTGTAAACAAGGCTATGAATTTGCTATTTATGAAGTTCACAAATAGTATAGCTTTAGAATAAAAAAGAATAATGAAATTCCCACTAAGAAATCAATCCAAACCCAAACTAAAAAGATAACAGAAACCCTTGTGACCAAAGTTCTACAAATTCTCCCTAGAGGAACTCATGAGCCTTCCAGCCCAAAAATTGTAGATATAACTTCAATTGAAACTCAAACTGAAACTGTTACTCAGATGATTCCAATTAAGAGAATTCAAAACAAAATAGTTGGTACACAAACTGAGTTGCCAAATGCTGAAAAAAAGATAAAACTACACAGACCACAACTGCTAAGGAAGATCTAATACAAACAGGAAAAACTCAATTTCCTTTTAACATTAAGACTGAGATAGCCAAATTGAGAATATCAGTTCCTTTGACATAGCTAGTAAAAAATGAATCATATAGAACACAAATCACTGAAACACTAAACATAGGTGAAGGAGAAGATGTTGTAAACTTGAATGATGATCAACCTGAATTATTGTTTGGTCTAGAAGTAAATGGCATGCATTAGCAAGGGGGTATTCCTCCATTCTACATTAGCTTGAATTTTCATGATAAAATCTTACATAATGCTATGCTAGACTCAGGGGCATCCCATAACTTAATTCCTAAAGCAATCATGGAGAGATTAAACTTAGATATCACCAGACCATATAAGGACCTATTTTCCTTTGATTCTAGCCAAGTCAAATGCCTTGGTCTGATTAAAGATTTGCATGTGACTCTAGTCCAGTGCCCAACAAAGAGTATTTTCATGGACATAATAGTTGTTGATATCCCACCTAAGTATGGAATGTTGTTATCTCGCTCATGGGGAGAAAAATTGCAGGGATCTCTATAGTTAGACATGTCATATGCCACCATCTTTGTTTTTGGTCAACAAAGGAAACTTTACAAAGAGACCTTGATGAAATACATGGTGAGTAGTGCAGAAAAACCACAAAATTTCCCTATATACTCCATGCATTTTGATATGGACTCATTTATCTTGTATAATTCAGACAATAACAAAAATGAGATCATGGCTATAGAAGAAAAGGCACCTGATAGTGAAAAAAAATTTCATGAGTCTCCATGGCACTTATATTTTGATGGCTTTGTAAATAGATTAGGAGTAGGTGCAGGAGTTTGGATTCACAACATGGAAAATAATAATTCTGAAGGTCATGCATTTAGATTGAACTTTAAATGCACAAACAACATGGCAGAATATGAAGCTCTAATATTAGGACTACAAATGATTAGAAAACTTGGAGCTAAGAGAGTTTCTATCATGGGAGACTGAGAATTTATTATAAAACAAATCAAAGGTGAATACTCTGTGAATAATCCCAAACTTAGCCAATACAAAGAGACTGTCCTAGATTTGATTAAGGACCTTCTTGAAACTGATTTTGCTGCTATTCCTAGGAAATAGAACATGCAAGCTCACAATTTGGCTACTTTTGCTGGTACCTACAAATTACCTTTTTAGCCCAACCACAAGTACACTGCAGAAGTAAGACACAGACCTATTATGCCTAACAATTTGAAATATTCACAGATGTTTTCACAAGATTCTCAAATTTATGATTTCATGAATTCTTAAGGAGAGTTTTAAAATTGTAACATAGATATTGATTGTACAATAGATAATAACATAGATAGTGAAATAGATATAAATGCTTTATACATAGATAAACCCACTAGTTTCACTAAATTAGAAATAGATAACTTAGAAAAGGTAGAAATAAAAGAAATAATGAATGATGATCCTGGAATTCTAAACCTTAAAAATAACTTTTTGCCTAAGGGATTAGTCCCATTAGAAGATTTGTTTGATTCAAATGATATAGTTAGGAAACCAAAAATGGAACCTCTAAGAGTAGACATAGAAGAATGTAACACAGGAACTGAAGAAAAGCCCAAGCTTATCAAAATATTCAAAGCATTACCTTCAGATGAAACACTGAAATACATAATATATTCAAAGAGTTTCAAGATGTCTTTGCCTGGAGTTATGAACACCTTAAGTCTTATGATACCAACATAATTCAACATAAGATACCCATCAAAGAAGATCATAAACCCTCTGAATAAAAGCTTAGGAGAATTAATCTAGTTCTTATGCCATTAATTGAAAAAGAAGTGAAAAAGGATGTATGATGCACAAATCATAGCACCAATTATATATTCTGATTGGGTCTCTAATTTAGTCACTACTAGGAAGAAAACATGAGAAATCAGACTCTGTGTTGATTTTAGGAACTTGAACAAAGTGTCATTAAAAGATAAATACCCACTCCCTAAAATGGGCCACATTCTCGAGAGGGTAGTAGGCTCATCCAGAATTTCACTGCTTGATGGATTTTATGGATACAACCAAATCTTAGTTCAAGAAGAGGATCAAGAAAAGATTTCATTTACCACTCCCTGGGGTACTTTCATGTACTTGAAAATGCCTTTGGATTGATGAATGCAGGAGCAACATTCCAAAGAGCTATGGACATAGCTTTTGCAAAAGAAATCTGTGACTTTATAGTAGTTTACCAAGATAACATTACAATGTTTTCCAAACCAGATAATGAACATCTAGATCACCTAAGAAGAGTTTTCATTAAATGTAGAAAATTTGGTATTTCCTTGAATCCTAAAATGACACTCTTTGGTCTAGAAGAAGGTAAACTCTTGGGACACGTAATATCCAAATATGGAATTAGAATAGATCCAACTAGAATAAAGGCAATCCTGACAATCACTCATCCTAAAAACACCAAAGAATTACAGTCATTCTTAAGAAAAATAAATTTTCTTAGGATATTCATTTCAAACTTAGCAAAATTAATCAAAGAACTAAATAACATTTTAAAGAAAGATTCAGCACTCAAGTGGAAAATAGAGGCTAAACAATCTTTTGAGGCAATCAAAGAAGCCCTTACTAAAACACCAGTCCTCATAAACCCTGATTTCCAAAAAGATTTTATAATTTTTTCTTTTGCTTCAGAACATACTAATGCAGCAGTCTTGTTGCAAAAAAATGATCAAGGTTATGAGAAACCTATTGCATTTTTCAGCAAATATTTGAGAGATGCTACACTAAAGTACAACATAATGGAAAAACAAGCACTTGCTTTAGTTAAAGTTATTAAATATTTCAGAGTATACATCTTGTATTCACACATCATTTCTTATGTTCCAAATTCAATAGTAAAGGACATATTGACACAAAATGGGCCTGAAGGAAAGAGAGGCAAATGGATTGCCACCATTTTGGAATATGACATAGAAATAAAGCCAACAAAACTTATCAAAGGCCAAGGTTTAGCTAAACTCATGGTTGAATCGAACTGTTAGGCCTTAGATATAAATTTCATTGGTTCCCTAGATGATCAGGAAGAGATGGTGACTCCACAGATTAGTGAGCCTTTTACATATTCACCTTGGTATGTAGATATCATATTTTTCTTACTAAACCTACAAGCTCCTCCTAGTTTATCTAGAACTAAAGCTAGATTTTTAAAAATGAAATCAATGAAATATTGTATTATAGACAATGCTTTATTTTGAAAGATAATGGTGGCATTCTATTAAATTGTTTATTGAAAGATGAAGTTGACAAAGTTATGCAAGAATTTCATGCAGGAGATTGTGGAGGACAATTATATTGGAAAACAACAGCTGATAATATTTTAAGGGCATGTTTTTACTGGCCCACCATTTTTGTAGATGTCAAGAAACATGTGAACTCCTGTCACAAGTGCCAAATATTTGAGGGCAAAAGGAAGCTCTTACCATTACCTCTCAAACCTATCTCCACAAAAATTCCTTTTCAACAATGGGTTTTACACTTCATTGGGGAAATTCACCCATGCTCCTTAGCTCAACATAAATGGATTTTGACAGCCACTGATTACTTTACTAAATGGATAGAATCCACCCCTTTGAGACAAGACACATACTTTGTCATTATCTCATTCCTGGAAAACAATACCTTTCAAGATTTGGATGCCCTCAAAGCTCATTACTGATAATGCAGCTACTTTTAAATCGAAGAGAATGGTAGACTTTTGTAACAAATATCACATTACCCTTGGCCATTCCACTTCCTATTACCCTCAAGGTAATGGACTTGTAGAATCCTCAAACAAAAGACTTGTTAATATCATCAAGAAACTGCTAGAAGACAACAAGAGAACCTGGAATAAAAAGTTGGTAAATTCCTTATGGGCAGACAGACAAACTGCCAAAAAGTCCATTGGAACATCTCCTTATCAACTAGTATATGGAATGGATGTTTTTTTTACATCCTCTTTAGTAGTACCAATGATGAAAATGATTCAAGAGCTGCAAGTAGAACCAAATGATATCCAAAGGAGGATAAATCACACAATACATTTGTAGAAAACCAGATAAGAGGTCTATCTCAAATCACAAGTGATCCAGGACGAAATCAAAAAGATTTTTGACAAGAAGACCAAAGCTGATTATTTTTACATAGGTGATAAAGTTTTGAAATGGGATTCTAAAAGAGAAGAGAAGGGAAAACATGGAAAACTTGATTTCCTATGGCAAGGCCCTTACTCATTTATGGTTACAAAGGTAACAAGGCATTTTTATTGAGATAGTTAGATGGAACAGATCTACCAGGAGGACCTATCAATGGTAGAATGCTGAAGCATTTATTATCCACAGATTAACAGTAGTTCATTTTACTTTGCTTATTGTATATAACATTTTAGAGATTAGATTGGATTAGATGGTCATCTTTTAAAGTTGAAGTCCAGAGAGAAGGCCCTAAGCTTTGAAAAATGTACCATCATATGTATGAATAAAGCAGATCATAGAGGAGCAGTCACAAGGAAACCGAAGTCATAATTTCAAAGGCTACTGGTCTTAAAGTTCTTGACATTTCACTAGGAAATGCCATCCCCATGTGGAGCCACTATTAGGGTCCTATAATAATAGGATTCATAATTTTGAATTTGTTATGGTTAGTCTTGTAGTATTGTACATACTTTTGCTTCCTGCAAAAGGTTTTCCATCTTAAAAATTAAAAAATGTAAAGAGGGTATGTCCTAAAAGAATAATCAAAGGAGAAAAAGAAATAGAAAAATCATGAAAGTGTGCAAATTCAAATGCCACTCCTTTTACTTTAATTTTCGAAACAAGATTGTGTGCAACTTGTCAAAAATGCCACAATCCATGATGGTCAAATAGTTTAATCTTGATTCATTCATGATTTAAATTTCATGTTGATAGTAGAGAATAAAGATCTAGCCAAACTATTTAAACTTAGCAGATCAATAGTTAGGTAGAGAATAATAATGAGCTCATCAGTCTAATCCGAGCCATTGGAAGTTATAAGGTTATAATTAGATAGTTTACTTATCAAAATAAAAGGAAATAAAGGGTCAGCAACCTCAAACACACCCATTAAAATGAGGAGAAAATGCTAGGATAAATAAAGGGTAGGTAGAAGAAATGTTGAAAATGCACAAGGTTGCTAAGTCAAAAGCACATTCTTTATGCTAAAACCTATGTTTCATGTGCAAGAGGAATTGTGAAAATAAAGGATATTTACCAAAGCTTGCTTACTAATTTCCCCTCATTTCACTACATCCCCACATACTTATTTGCTAATTCCCCCCATTACCCCTTCATTACTTATAAATACCCTTTTCTCCTCATTTTGACCTTTACCCTTGGTTTCACACATTCCCCAAGAAATTACCCTTCATAAATCATCCCCCCTTCCCAAAACCCCTTTCCTAGTGTGAAACCCATTCCCCATTACAAATATCACCTTCCTCCATTATTAATTTCCTTTTCCCCTTAACAACCCACAAAAACCCTTTATCCTAAGTTTTTATTTACTATGCCCCCATATTATGTAATTAGTGTCCCCACTTTATATTTCCCCGATACCCTTTTTTAACCCACCAACCCTTGGTGTAGTTAAAAAACCCCCGTCACATAACCCATGGTCCCACCTTTATAAACCTGTTGCTTATATTAAATCCCAACATTATTTATCAATTAATTACAATTATTTGCAATTAAACCCCATGCCTCGACAACCACTTTCCTGACTCCATCTGTGCAACTTCACTGCGCGATATGCATCTGACCTCACACCCTCAGATCTAACAGTGCACAACCATATCACGCAGACTCATTGTCTGAAAGTTAACGACCTGAGTGTACGCGAGATTCACAGTTTTTGGCTGGGCACTAGGTTATATCGCGTTCTCACGAAAAATACCACCCGCCATCCAAAAGCGGTGTGATATCACACAAAACCACCTTCTCGCCTAAAGTCAAAACTGACCACTGTTCATTGGCCAAATTCCACGCCAAAATGTAACTGTTATCGGTTAAAAGGCTAAAAAAGCCCCAATTCACTCTTTTCGTTCATTTTCACTGTAAACCTCTGCTGAGACATTTATGACACCATGAACCTCTCAGTGACCAATTCAGCCGCTTTTACCACTCGAAGACATTGTAGACACCAAATTGAAGCAACATATATCTAGTTAAAGTCTCACTACCCTCTGCGGCTACCACAGAACCCTGTCTGCACACCAAATCACCAATTTCCATGTATTCTTGGAAAAACCAGAACGACCTTGTGAATTTGAAAAATTCATAGTAATTATTGAATGGTTAATTAATTAAATTAACTAAAAAACCTTCCTAAATTGAAAAGTAACCTATTGTACATCCCAAACCATTTTTTACAGACTGTAATTACCCTTCCACTGTTCCAGAGCCTCTAAATCTCACTCCTGAAACCATTGAAAGCATAATTCAATTCATTAAACCTAATTATGGCTTCCCAAACTTCTCTAGATGTAATACCCCTGCAAACCCCTCACCTAGAAGTTGACCACCTTGCATTAGTAGATAGAGACTTTCAAATTAAGGACACTGCTTCCCTTTCCTACTTACTAAAACTTGACCATTGGAGTAAAGACAGGTTTTTGAACCAGAATGATGACATTCACCTTTGGGAATCCAATTTTCCCAAGTACTTGTTCCCAGAAGTACACCCATTCCTAGAAATTATCCACTTCTGCCAAGCTTGCTACATTCCCAGTCAAAGAGGCATAGTCACCCCTGACCAACAAGTGTTATTCACCATCACTGTAAAATCCATTAATCAAATGCTGCAAATCTAGCCAAGCCCAAATGAGACCCCTCTTTCAATTGAAGGCTTACTTGACCTTTATACCAAGTTATATCTTCCTAGGATGGCCTAGATTTTTCAAACTTTCATCATAGAGGAGTATCATACTCCAACAGATAGTCCTCCATATGTTGCCCCCATTTTTTCTAAGAGAGGCAAACCAATTATAACCATGCTCTCCTGCATTCTAGGGTACACCACATATGAACATGTGGATGAGGTTGTCCTTGCTTTCCTTTCTATCTTTTTCCCAGGCAAGCCTAATGCTACTATTTACAACTATGCTAAGTTTATAACGGACAGAATCCATGAGTAGTTTGTCAGACTACCAAATGAGAGAGTTTTCAAATACTCTTCAATTTTTTTTCGCATGTTCCTGTATTATCAGTTAGACAAATTTCTAGTCAACATTTAGAAGTTAGACACCAAAGGAAATCTAAGATCAGTCATTTATTGGACACCATTGATCCAAAAATTCTCCACTATTTTTTCCTATAAAGACTTCATTGACTCATTTGTGCATCTTATTATAAACATGCTAACCAGTAGCTATCAACCCAATATCAGTTAGGAAATTAAAAGGGTTTTATAGTTGCGAAAGAATAGTAGATTGGGAGTCTGGTACCTATACCATGACCACATAGAGATAAGGATATGTGGATGCCAACTTGCTCCCTACAAACTACCCAAATACCTCCCCATGAGGATATTTGCATTAGAGTACTTTAGGCAAATTATAAACTCTGATGAAGTCAATTTCTTATTAGCTAGGAAGAAGACCCAATTTAAAATGAAAAATCAATTGGCCCCTTTATTTGTAATACTAGGGAATCATGACCAGAGGAAGATAAGATTTTACAACAGATGAATTTGAAGAATAGTTTTATGTGGAAATATGAACCTCATGGAGTCATAAATAAACTAAGGCTCAAAGTCAAATTGGGTCCTTTCATACATCATCCGAGGCTAGACATTGAGAGATTTTCCAACCAGTCAGAATGGTTGGAAAACACTTTGATAGATATGGACAATACTTGTAGTAGATGTGCATAATACATTAATAGATGTGGAAAATCATATTGATACTAGTTCCCTTCTATAGGTTCCAACCCTAGGAGAACAGATGAATATTCCTCCTATTTTGCAAATTCCATCCAATGAAGACATAAATGCAAAGAGAACTAGGGAAGAAGGTTCTAGTTTAGCCATGGAACCACAGATGACTAATTTGAGATCAGTTATAGGAAGAGGCCCAAGCGTAATCCTATAACTGAACAAGAAGACACCATTGGAACAATGGAAATCACTGACACTGAAACAATGGTTGGAACGAGCAAAGGCCCAATAGCTTAAGGTGAAACTCAACAACCTTCTACTTCAAACACTCAAATTATTGAGAAACGACTGAGCATTCAAGTCTCTTCATCCAACAAGCCTGTGGATAAAGAGAAATATATTAAAGAGAGGTACAAGGAAATTAAGTTGAATAATGAGACATTGAAGGATGAGACTTATGCCCAATACTTTAAACAAACACCTACAAATCAAAATAGGTTAATGTCAGCCTTTGAAATTAAGACTGGGAAGATGCAAATGAAATTCATGCAACCTACACTCCAGGAACTAAGATCATCAATAGACTATAAGAAAATAGACTTTGAAGTTTTGGCCAGGGATTTTCACCCCATTGACCAAATTGAGTTTCACAAACAGGCAAGTGAGATGATCTATTCCACTATGAAAAACAAAGCTATGGCTGTGCAAAAACTCCAAGGCTCACTAGATAATATCACATCATAGTACAAGCTAGAAAAGGCCTCCTCATAGGCCAAGGACAACATAATCAAATCACTGGAAGACTTGGTGATTGAGCTTGGGTATAATCCCAATGATGTTAAAGATGCAGAGAAATTAATAGAAAATAAGAATAAGGATATTGTTGCTTTGAAGAAGCAACTAAAGCTACCTCATTCAAAACATCCACAGGCCAAGGAGGTCCTTGTGAGCCAAACTCAACAGGAGGAGATGATGGACCTCATTCTCCAATTGAATGATCAATTGAAAGAAATGGAGAAGGAGTTGGACAACTTAATATAGATGAAATAATCCAACCTTGATACTACCACTGCCACTACCATTCCAACAGTCACTACAATAGTAGCATCAAACTTGGCAGCTTCATTAGCTCCCACAGCTCCACTGGCTACAACACTTCCAGCTGCAACAACATCTACATCAACAATAGGTTTGACAACAGCAGCAACTCAGCCAAGTGATGAGGCTAAAAAATTAGTCAAAGCAATGGAGGACATGTCCATTTAGACCTCTGAGATAAATAGACTCAAAGAACAATTAAGGAATCTAGAGGATGAGAAGAAAATTGCCCAAATTATGCACAAGGATGAAGTTCAGAAGTCAACCAAGTTGACTGAAAAAATGAAGAGCTTGGAAAAAGAATTGACATTAAAGGAACCACTTGGCCAAGCTAAAGAATTGTTATCAGCGAATATCATTGACTCTGTTAATGATATTTGACCATCCATTCAAGTCATCTTTGAACAAAATGATTTAGTCAAAGAGGCTACAGAAGCAATACAAAGAGTTAAGGCTGAACTTGGAGACATGCCAGGAGAAGCCGCTAGAATAATCCATTTCCTCAACTCTAAAAACAAATATGAATTACAGGAGCTAGAGATAGATGACTAGACTGGCACCATACTAGAGGTGAAAAAGGTGCTCACCAAGAGGAATTTGATGATGAACTTGGAAGACAAATGCCAAACCATGTAGCTGGTTATAGACATGTTCATGGTTAAGTTTGATGCTTTAAGGCAGAAAGGTTTGCCAAATCCCTTGTGATAAATGATAAATTAATTCCACAAGAGGACTGCAATAGAAGAACCAGGGAAGTGGCAAGGGATTCGGAAAATAATTCCGCTATGAAGTGGATGCCTACAGGAAAGGTTCTGTACCAAACTTTTGAGAACCTATTCTACCTCCAGCATGAAGTAAAACACTTTTTTGTGAACAAACCCACTTTTGCTAAGGAAGCAAATGAAATTTATAGGAAAATGGTAAATATCAAATTACCAGATGCAGATATTTGGGAGAAGTTAAATGAATTACTGTAAAAATGCATAGTCAAAGTGAAATAACACAATAAAAGAAAAGTAACAGGACAACCATGTGAAAGAGTATAAGGGTAAAGAGTATCAGTTAAAAGGGAAAAGTAAAAAGAATAGTCAACGTGAAGACCAACAGAAAGGCAGAGAATAAATGACAAAATATCAAAGCATAAAGACAACACAACCAAATAAATAGGGACAACATACAATAGTTGAACATCTGTCTCTATCTTATTGCATGAAGATATTTCTTTTTCCTAGATTAATTCCCAAGACAATTTGGGATATTTTGTAAACTATTTTTGTATAAATATTTCATAATCCAAAGTATTGGTCTGGATTGCTAGACATTTGTAGAGTTGTATTAATCTGTAACCTGAGGATTCATTGTACCAATTTTTCAAGTTAGTAAACTGGACTAAGTAATAAAGAGATTGCATTATAGGATTCATGTGTTGAGCTACTTCAATGAAGTATTTTCTTTTGTCAAATTGTTATTCTCTTATGTATTTGACAAATTTACATGTTATCTAAATTGAATGAATTACCTAGAAATTTATTTCATAATTTGTTTAAGTACACTTTGTCTTGAACAATTAATCAGTTTAATGTTTTCTTCTGATATCTGGATCTAAGAATCCTTAATTTCTCTCCCATCTCGGTTGACCTCTTTCACTTCCCTCATTATCTGGTTTAAGGAACCCTCAATTTCTCCTTGGATCTGATTGAAACCACTTCACCATCCAACCTTAAGATCTGAATTTACTTATCTACCTTTCCCTATAAACACTATTTTTAGAACTTGATCCAGTCCTATTTGCTTGACATTTGACCCCATAGCTCAATTGTAAGAGACGTCCCTCTATCCATATAAGTAAGTGATCCCACCACCAAATCAAAATCAAAACCCAAGTACAATAATAACTAGCCTAAAATCAATTAACTAAACAAAGTTAAATCATAAAGAGAGAGCCCTGTTTGAGCATTAGGAAGGCTAGATCCTAATCTCCAAAGTAGGTTTGTGTTTACCTCTATCATTTCTTTCACAACAACTCTAGAGAAATTTTGGAGTGATAACAATGCGGAAGTAGGGTCCAAAGTTTTATTGTATGAAGCATTCATGTGGCTTTTCTTACCTTCACATATGGCTTTTATGTGAAAATGTAGAGGCTTTAATTATACAATGGAACAACCCTCAAGCATAAGCACAAATGTCAGAAAACACCTTTTGCAGACTAAGTATGGTTTCTGGACTTTAGCAAAATCAAATTCTTTTGCAAAAAAAAACTTTTCTAATCAAGTGATTAAAGGTTTCTCTTTTCACTCAGTGAAACCTTGTTTATGGTTATGTTTTTGTAAATAGGCATATGCATGGAATTGCAGATTAAGTCCATTGTTCGGAGGAAGTTTTCAAGCGTTCATCATGTGGATCTTCATACTTTGCACAATGAAAATCTGCGTACAAGAAAAGTTTTTGACAAAAAGCTTCACCCCTAATTAACTCGTTAAAGGTTACATAGTGCAACACAAGACCAATTGCAATTAGAATCACATAAAACTAATATAACACTTTCATTTTGAAATACAACAAAAATAGTTCATTATGTATAATAGATAAACACAAGGAAAACATAATAAAAGCCGTTCCCGGAGTACCATGCTCTAGACAAATTTAAAAATATGATGACAATGAACATTATTTATGTTTCATAGAAAAAAAAACTATTCTCATGTTTCATGCTATTGGCATATATGTATCGATGGCATAATAGAAATTCTCAAAGCATAAATTTGTAACATTAAGTAATAAAATTACATTAACAAGAACAATATCAAGTTTCAATTTTCAATCATCGTAATTATGATTGAAATAAATAAACAAAATACAAATGCATAAAAGATCAGATGCTAAGCATTAAGAACTTTGATTCTCAGTGGGAATTGCTTATATCAATAATAAACTGCTCAAAGGCTCAGTTCATTGACTCATTCACTATGTTATTATGGCATCTTCTCTTTAATTAGTTACTTTTGCATCTAGAAAAGCTAAATGCATGAACTATAATATGTAAAGAGAGAACTACAAAAGAAAAAAAAAATTGCATTCAATAGGTAGACTATGTGACATCACTAAAATTAACAAATCATGATGATTGAATGCTCGTAAACATAAAAAAAATATGAAAATATTTAAGGACAATTACAATTTGTTAAAGCATATATGCTAATTGTTTGACTATCAACTACCATCTAAATGCATGGCCTCTTGAACCAATGTATTCAACTTAGCTTGAGTGAATTCTTTCACTCATCCCATTGTATTCTCTAACCTTGTATGCTAACTGAATATTTTCTTTTCGATCTCCATCATATCTTATTGTAATTGAGCAATCAACACATATTTCTTGTCATTTATACTGAAAAAGCCAACTATCCATTTACCAATTTCTTCTGGAGTAAAATTAGTTATAATGTCAAACTGTTCCTCCATTGACTATTTTCTCTTATCAAATTCAAAAGTTAGCATATTTTTTGTAATCAATTTAGAATTCTATATCATTCATGGGTCATCTAGATCTCTAATAATTTATGTCACCTTTAGAAACACATCACTTCTCCTATTCTCATGATCAAACATTCAAAATTAATCTTTTCTAGTTTATTGATTCTTTTGGACCATACAGCCTTGATCTGCCTCATTCGATTAACATTTGACCATTCTCTTTTTTTCTTGTCTAGATTAGACTACAATTCAAGCCTTTGACTAAAAGCAAGTAAGTCATTGTTAATGAAATTCTTGTCTTTGCTAATATTACTTCTCACCAAATTGACAAATGAGTTGATTTCTTGTGCTAATAATTACAGAACAAAAACCTCCTTCCATGCATGTCCAATGACTTCTAATCTCTTGTATATGTTATCGAAAACATGATATTTGATCGCATTAACTAGTTGTAGAGCTCCAATAGATCCACGAGATGTGCTATGAGTGTGAATTGTAGATTGCTAAGTCCGTATTACAGTTGGAGTCATTAAAAAAGGACCCAAATTTAAAGCATTTTGCAACATTTCTATTGTTACTTTCAATACCAGGTTTTTTTCTTTCCGTTGCTTAATAGACACTGCAAGCACATTTCTAGTAGCTTCATGTAATGTTAAAACATCTATGGCTACAATTATAGACATATGAAGATTTTTCTTTGTTGTATCAATAACGTTTTTACCATGCATCTTTAGTTTTTCAATTTTCAATATCTTACTCTCCCTATTATAGTTTGTATCTTTTAAAGTAGCAAACTGACCATCAAAAATAAAAAATTATTTAGCAATTTTCTCTGTTATTTTATAATTTTCATTCAAATAATTACTGACCCACTTAGGTAGTAGAGTTTCAATATCCTCATTGATGGCTTCTTGACTGCTTTTTGTTTGCAGGGGACTTTTGCATTTTTCCAATTGAGGCTCATTGTCATCTCTGGAAGCTGATAGCTGACTGTGGATTAGCTATGCAAATTTGATATCATTTTGTTTTCTTTCACATGAAGATGAAGCCAAAGCACTTTCAGATAGGCAAACAAAAGATTTTGTAGGCTTTCTGATTCTTTGTTTACACTTTTTTTTAGTGCTAATACTTGCTTCTTCAAAAATTTCTCTAATAGTCATTGTTCCTTCTTGATTATTGCTTGGAGCATTGTGACTCTTTTTACTTTCACTTGGAAACTTTTTCAACAAGCTCTGGCATTTGATGGTACCTGGATGTGTGATAAATATGCTTTTGGATAATTGCCTCACTAGCCTTTAGCTTATTTTAAATTAAAAAAAATGCTAAGACTTCACAAACTTTGCAAACTAGATTCCATTCTCCACGGTCACTCACCCTATGGTAAATTGAAAAGAAATAATTTTTTTCTTCTTTCTCTGTTTGAATTTGAATTATAAATCGAAGTATTGTTTGTAGACTTCGGTAACAAAATACCTATCCATAACAATTCATGGAAGCAATGGTAGTTTAACTTGAAACCCATAAACTCAAATAAACGAATTATTTCCTCTTTCTTCATGTATCCCTACCCCGAGAAAAAAAATTGTGGTTTGCCAAATATTCGATAAGGCTCTCGTCCTATTATCATGCAAATAACTTGTTTTACAACAATATTTTGAATTATACAAAAAATGAAATAACTTCTTTATTCCATAGTATGGGATAGCAGAATTGTATCAGTTCATTGTAAAAATTGAAATTAGGGTTTTATGGCATCTCATCAAAAGTATGACTCAACATGAGGGATGTTATGAGATACCCCATTAGGAATAAACTATTGCTCTTGAACAAATGCACTAATTGAAAACAAAGTTCATTTGAAATAATTCAGCTTAGTCGAATACACAAATTTTTTTATATGAATAATGGAGCACATAGAGGATGGGTGTTGGCACACTAGCTGTAATTTCTTGACCCATTAAACATGCATATAGACAACAAAAATCTCGAAATGGTTCTCTAATAAAAGTAATATCTAGAGAGGAAATACCAGAAGGAACCTTAGAAATTGGTGAAACGAACTCTTGTATTATTTTCAAGCCACCTGCCTATGATTCTAAAAAAAATTTTCTTTTCACAAATTTAAGCACATATCCAGAATCAATAGCTTCAATATCTACCTGAATGTATCCAAAGTCAAATAAATACCAATATATTTTGTTGATAGCCTAATTGTTTTTGTTGTTAAATCAAATTTCTTTGTGCATAAATAAATGATTTCTCTGAAATCAAATACCTCTAGAACACATGCAACATTCGCTAATTTAGTAGACCAAATCTTACCATTGCTCTTCTCCTAACAGACATATTCACATATCACCGATACACAATCGAGCACTAAAATCTCTAATCGATGAGTGTAAGTGAGTTAATAGTATAAATGCAACAGGGAAAATTTTAAGGATGGAAATTTATCTTAAAGATTAGAAACATTGGCGAATCTTACTAATCCATAATATGCAAACTATAAAATGCTTGGTGATATTTTAGTAAAAATATTCAAACATCTAATGATTTTATATATAGTCTTTATAAAATTTTGGCTATTTTTAAGGTAAAATATTTTTTCTTATAAAATTTGGGCGAATAAATTTTAGTAGAAAATGGGAATTGATGAATCTTTTTTTTGGTAAAAGCATGGAAAATTAGCCCATTTGCGAATATTAGCCCCTAAATTTTTCCATGCAATGCAAATAACTTCTTTCCTTCCCCTCGAAGCCGTTTATGCTATGAAATTTTAAAATTTTCTATCAACCAACAATATTTTTGATGCGCTATAGATATACATCATCGATATGCTAAACAACTACCACTTGTTACTACTCTACCTATAAAATCCCTTCTCCATGACACTTCCAATATATAACAATTCAGTATAGAAAATCTGCATTTACGAGAAATAGTAGAAATGATTTAGATAATCTAAGTGCGTTACAGTTCTAGCTAGAAAACAATAGAAACTCTGACATGATTTTTAGAAAATCGGGCACAATTTTTTTGGAAAATTGGTTTACAGTTGTCGAACTATAATAATTTTGGTATTAGAGTAATTGTTGATAG
Source organism: Pinus taeda (assembly GCA_000404065.3). Lineage (NCBI taxonomy): Eukaryota > Viridiplantae > Streptophyta > Pinopsida > Pinales > Pinaceae > Pinus > Pinus taeda. The sequence continues at coordinate 21,445 of APFE030568017.1, forward strand.
TGATAAATTTTCTTCCTTTTTTCGTTTCTGCTACGTGTTACTACTATGCGTGTGAAATGTGTTTGACAGAACATTTTGGTTAAATAATAATTAGAAAATAGTAAGGCAGACATTTCTGAGAAATAAGAAAAATAATTTAAAAACAAATAAATATGCATATTTTCTAATCATGATAGCTAGCTTACACGTTATCAACAATCACATCTACTACTATATCGATGTCATTTTATAAGTGATATAATTTACATTCTTGATTATGTGTCGATTTGTCCATTCACAAAAGGGTACCGAACCACTAATGTCATTATGTCGTGTATGTAAATGATGAAACCACACTCTGCACAATGAAAGTGTTTTCTTCTTCTTCTTCTTCTTCTTTCATCCACTCCTACATACACAATTTTGTAATTCCACTACTTTTCAATATGCAGTGCACGCCTCCTGCAACAACATTATTATTAATTATTTTTTTCAATTGTTAAAACTCATTATTAATGATGTTATTTAATTTACTTTTATGATTTTTAGGTTTATTGTTTTTTAATAAAAGCTTTCATTGTGAAAAAATAAAGCTTTATTATGGGCTTGATGTAAAAAAAGCTCTGCACAATGAAACATGTTTCTATATATAACATGATTTATATAAGTATTTAATTTCGTAGATGTATTTGTTGCTCACATAGCCTACGCACACACACAACCTCTTTCACATAACTACTTTCGTACTTGGTAACACTTTACTAATACTCATTTACAATTGACTACTATAACTTTTATGATTTACAATATAAGCTTTAATATGGATTTCACATAAGAAAAAGCTCACCACAATAAAACATGTTTCTATCTTCAGTAGGAATTATTTAAGTACTTATTTGCTTTAAGTAAATAAACTGTATACATATATAAGAAAATTACTTACAAAAAAGAGTTTACAATTGACTATTGCAAAACGAAATATGAAGTTTCTTCACAATGCTTCAAAAAAACAGATCCCATAGTTCAATGTATAATTATTATTATTTATTATCATCATCATATGTTTTTGTGTCGAGCTTTTACTCTAGGAAACTTCCTCTACACAATGAAAACTCTCATCCTAATCCCAACGGAATCAAAACTCCATAAAATGAAACATTGATTTGTGAAATTATCGCTTTTGTACATGCATTCATAAATAAAGACAACTAGAATAGAATAGTCACGCTTTCTAGCCGAGAAACCTTCAATAATTATGAACATAACTTTGTATTCAGATTCAAATTCTAGTCACAACAAATGCAATAGATACAACTTCAAATGTTAAACATTATCTAAGAATTATTGATATAACCAGTAAAAAGTTTCAGTATTAGAATAGAGTAAACCAAAACCCATTTTAATTATCATTCATTATAGAAAATAGGTGTTCAATTACTATTTTCTATATAATGTTCGAGAACCTAGGTCAATACAACATCCCATGTAAAACATTATCTCACAATTGTTTACATAATTAGTAAACATATTAAGAGATAGAAAAAATACTAATCATAATTAAAATACGTTATGATTACAGAGCCATGGTCCAGGAAATAACCTTTGTTGCATAAAGCATTTAAGAAAATTCTAGTACTTCAATTGCAAAGCTAAATGAATTTGTCCCAATGGTAGTTGTGGTTACAATCCCGTTGACTGTAATCCCGAAAAGTCATATGCAACAGGTAACAAGGAACTACATTCATGAATTAGAATACTCCATCATAAAACACACATAAGATCTAAATAGTAAAATGATTTGAAAAAAAAAAGTTCCAATGTATTAAAACACGTACAATATGCAAAATCAAAGTTCGATATTCTTCAACCCTCGACTATCTTTCGCAATTAGGCTTCTTGTAATGAATTCCTTCACTTTAGCTTCAATGAATTCTTTCATTGGAGCAATGGTAATGTCCTACTTAACATGTTCATTGAGTATCTCCCCCTTAATTTTTTTTGCTTCTTCTTGCAATTAAAAAACAGAGGAAGATTACTCTTCCATTGACACCAACAAAATTAATTAACCATTTTCTTATTTTGTCTACACTAAAATTAATTATGTCATTGAACTCCATTGCATGTGATTGTTTCAACTTCTCCAAATCAACCATCAACTTCTCCTTTGAAATTAATCCAGATTCATATGTAATACACAGATGATTCAAATTCTGAACAATCATCACTGCCTTGAAATACACATCTTCTCTTCAATTTTCTATGTCTCCACACTTAGAAAAAATTTCTTCTAATGTTATGATTTTCCTAGACCATGCAACTTTGATCTGCCTCATCTGACCAGCATCCAACAAACCTTGTTTATATATTTCTAGTTTTGACATTGAATCAATATTCTGACTAAAAGTTAATAGGCCATCATCTATGAATTCCTTGTCTCCCTCCAACTCACTTTTGACCAATTCGATAGAAGACCTAGTTCTATGGTTTAAATGTTGTATATCAAAAGCAACTTTCCATGCAGATTCAATATTATGTAATCTTTCAGATATATTACTAATGGTATCCAATTTCACTACACTTAGAAGATTGATAGGTTTCTCAAATCTATTAAATTTGCCATGGCTAGAAATTGTCAATGGTGGTCTTCCTATCATCAGTGGAGTCTTCAACAAAGGATTCAGGGTTAGGGTATCTTCTAGCTCTTTTTTTTTTCATTTAGATACAAATTTTCTACCTGTCATTGACCAACATAATTCTCAAGTTCTTCACCACCATCTTAATGCAATTTCATCAGCCCTAGCATTGCAACTGAAGACAAATCAATTTTTAATTCTGCACAAACAAAAATCTTTATGTTGGAAAGTTGTATCCTTTCAATCTTCAATCTCTTACTACCCCTATCATAATTTTCATCCTGCAATGTGACAAAATGGTCATGGAAAGTAATTTCCTCTTTAATAGTTTCCTCCATTATTCTTTGATTTTCTTGTAAACAAGTACTAACCCAATCAGGTAGTATAATGTTGTCAACTTCCATGTCTATTGCTTCTTCAATGCTCTCCATTTTATGCACACTCTTGGATCTAAATGATTCGATCGTGTGTAATCTTTACGGAGTTACTCTTTGAGGAGTCCCTTCATCATCCCTGTCACCTGATAGCCTATTGGCAATACATTTTTTGATTCCAGTAGTTATTTTTCTTATTTTATTAGAAAATGAAGTCACACCAGTACTGTGTGTGTAAGATTGAGATTTCCCTGGAGGTTTGCACCTCTTTTCTTAGATCTTTATCTAATCTCAATGATTTATTTTCAACAATTCTTCTATCATCTACTAGCAATTTTTGATTTTTTGTTGATAAACTGTGAATTTCCTCACTCCACTCTCTACTTAGTGGAAACAAGTTCCTGTACCTCATAGACTCAAGGTGTTCTATGGAATTTGTTATCTATTAAAGAATTTAATAGATTCAGCTTCACGTAAGTTGAAAGCATCCAAAAACTGGAAAAACGAGAGTGCGAGCCATATTATATGATTATATTAAGATACAATATGAAAAATAAATCAACAAAGGAAAGGATGACGATCATGGAAAAAGGAGGAAAAGAGGAATCTTGTTATAAATTTAGATAAGGAATGAAAAGGCATAAATCAAAGGGGAGGGGAGAGAAATAGAAGGGGATCATTAAGAGAGTTGAGGTTTATCACTTAAAATATCTTCTCCCTAGTTCATTTCCTCTAAAAAAGGCCACCTGATTCAAGGATTTAGAACTAATGGTTACACCTCTTCTCAGATTAATAAAGCCTTTCAAGTTGCTTATGATTAGAATCCGAAGTCCAAACATTCTGACTCCTCTCCCCTCTCTGGCCAATTCTCTTTTTCTTACATAATCCATTGTGTGCAAAAATCTCACAGATTAACATTAATCATTTAAAAATACCCTATGCACCACCCACACAATGGAAATTAACAATATTAATGCTTATGTTCTCCCACACATACAATGTACTCTAAATAGTAAAAGCTCCACTTAAGGAAACATAATAATATTCCATGTTTTCCCACACATATCCCATACTACACAAACATTCATATGATATATGATATACAATATAGAAATTTGTAAAAGTATATCCACACAAAAACTTGTGTAGCTCTCCCCCCCATGCATTTTTATTTGCATAACCTCCACACAAACACAACCACCTCGACACAATTCCTTCCATACTAAATAATGCCCTTTGATCACTAATTGACAATTGAAAATGTTATTAATTGAATTTATAGACCTGCCTTAGCTCCTCCCCCTCACCCCCTATAAATTGGTTCTCTGCATAGCTTCCGCACACACACAACCACCTCTACATAGTTACTTTTGCACTCAATAAAACCCTTCGATCAATAATTGACATTTGAAAAATTTGTTATTAATTAAATTAACACTCTTACCCTAACTACACACTTTCTTCATTAACCACTTAGGAGGGTGGTACGTACTACTATATTTCTACTTCCATAGATCCATCCTTGTCCAAGGCACGATTTCCATCTTACGTTGCTTTACAACTATAATTTCCTATATTAAGTATTGTGAGACATAGTAGGCTATTATTATTAAAAAATAATTAGATAGTGGTAGTTCCTAAATAAGAATTGAAAAAGAGTTTTGTAAATTTCTTTGTACACATGCATTTGTTCTGTGCGCATGTTTTTTTATGAACACTCAACCCTGCAAAAAAGATATTTGTATATTTATTATTTTAATAAATCTTGTGCAGAATTTTGCATGAGAAAAACTTTCACTCTGTAAGTAGCTCCGTACACTACCTGTTTGCACAAGAAATGCTCCATAAACTACTTATGCCTCTTGAGCAAACTTGATAATTACAATAAAGATACTTAACTTTTGTTTTCTTACTCTGAACTGAGCAATTTCATTCAAACTATCAACAAGGTTTCGTTAAGGAAATATTTAAGGATGGAAGTTTATCTTAAAGTTTAGAAACCTCTGTGAATATTACTAGTCCCTAATATGCAAGTTATAAAATGTTAGCAATAATTTTGTAAAAATATTTATATTTCTAATGATTTTATATTAGTCTATATAAAATTTTGGTGATTTTTAAGGTAAAATAATTTTATACTATAAAATGTAGGTGAATCATTTTCAGAAAAAATGGAAATTGATGAATCTTGTTTTTGGAAAAAGCATGGAAAATTAGCCCACTTGCGAATATTAGCCCGTAAAATTTTCCATGGGTTTCATTGAAAACCCAGTTCAATATATACAAAAATATTTGCTAGCACTTCGCAGTGTTATCTGAATTCGTATTATTTCAAAGAATTAAAATAGTGAATATAAAATCATGATTTTTAAAGCAGTGAAATTTTAATTTTAATGTTTATTTTTAAAAGTAATACACAATAAAAAGCTTTGAAGGCTTTGTAATGATATTCAAGCATTACCAATATCAATATTAACGTAACGTATATATTGTTATTAATTATGTTAATAAACATAACGATAATGTCCATTCAAGTTTGAAATGGCAAAACATCTAATGTTGATACTTATTAATAATCTAATGTTCATATTTGTTTACTAATAGTCTCATGTTAATATGATTCTAGTGCAAAGTGTGGAATTAAAGTCCAAAGTTTTATTGTACAAAATATTCCTATGGATTTTCTTACCTCTGAATATGGATTTTATGTGAAAATGCAGAGGCTTAAATTATACAAAAAAACAATCCTCGAGCATAAACACAAATGTCAAAGAACACCTTTTGCAAACTGAGTACAGTTTCCACACTTTAGCAAAATCAACTTCTTCTGCCTAAAAAAACTTTGTCAATTAATTGATTAAAGGTTGTGCTCCTCGCATAGCCAAAGCCTTATTTATGGTTATCTTTGTGTAAATAGGCATATGTGTGAGACTGCGGATTAAGTCCATTGTGCAGATGAAGCTTTCAAGCTTTCATCATGCAGATCTTTGTACTCTACACAATGAAATCTCCTTGTACAAGGAAATTTGATTGCAAAAATCTTCGCCTCTAATTAATTTGTTAAAGGTTACGTAGTGAAGCACAAGACCAATAGAAATAAGAATCATGTAAAATTGATATGTCACTTTCATTTCGAAATGCAACAAATATATTCCATTATGTACAATAGATAGATACAAAGAAAATGTAATAAAATCCCTTCCCGGTGTACTGTGCTCTGGACAAATTTAAAAATATGATGAAAATGAACATTATTTATGTTTGGTGAAAAAACAAACTATTCTCATGTTTCACATTATTGGCATATATGTATTGATGGCATAATACAAATGCTCAAAGCATAAGTTTGTAACATTAAGTAATACAATTATAGTAATAAGAACAATATTGAGTTTCAAATTTCAATCATCAATGATGATCGAAAAAAATAAACAAAATAAAAATGCATAGAAGATCAGATGCTAAACATTAAGAAATTTGATTCTCAACAGGAACCAATTGTATCAGTAATGAAATTTCTCAATGGCTTAGTTCATTGGCTCATTTTCTATGCAATTTTGGCATCTTCTCTTTAAGTAGCTACTTCTGTATCTAGCAAAAGTAAATGTGTGAACCATACCATGGAAAGAGAGAACTGTAAATTAAAACAAGGAACTACATTAAGCAAGTAGACTATGCAACATTAGTAAAATTAACAAATGAGGATGATTGAATACTAGTAAATAGAAAACAAATATGCAAAGATTTAAGGGTAGTTACAATTTGTGAAAGCATATAGGCTAATTGTCTCACTATTAATTGTGTTCTAAAAGCATGGCCTCTTGAACCAATGTCTTCAACTTATCTTGAATGAATTCTTTCATTAGTCTCATTGTAATCTCTAGCCTTGCAATCTCATTAAATAATTGCTTTTCAATCTCCATCACCTCTTCTTATAACTGAGCAGTTAACACATATTTCTTGTCATTAATACTAACAAATCCAACTAGTCGTTTACCAATTTACTTTGGAATAAAATTAGTTTTAACATCAAACTATTATTTCATTGATTTTTTTCTCTTATCCAATTCAAATTTTAGCATATCTTTTATAATCAATTCAAAATTTTGTATAATGCATGGGTTGTCTAAATCTAGAACAATTTGTATCACCTTTACAAACACATCACTTCTCCTATTCTCTATGCTCTGACATTTAGAAATAATGTTTGTAGTGTACTGATTATTTTGAACCATCCAACTTTGATTTTCCTCATTCGATTAGCATTCGACAATTCTCTATTTTTCTTGTCCTGATCAGACAACAATTCAAGCATTTGAATAATGGAAAGTAAGTCATTGTTAGCGTAACGCTTGTCTTCGCTAATATTACTTCTCACCAAATCGATAAACGAGTTGATTTCTTGTGCTAACTATAGAAAAAAAAAAATCCTTCCATGCATGTTCAATGATTTCTAATCTCTTGTGTATATTACTGATAACATGGCATTTGATTGCATTAACTAGTTGCAAAGCTCCAATAGATCCATGATATGTGCTAGCATTGGGAATTGCAAATTGCTGATTCCGTATTGTGACTGGAGTCATTAACAAAGCACCTATATTTAAAGCATTTTCCAACATTTCTAAAGTTTCTTTCAGTACTAATTTCTCTGCTTTTCTTTGGTTAATAGACACTGCAAGCACATTCTGAGTAGCTTCATGAAATGTTAAAACATCTGTGGTTGCGATTCGAGATATATGAAGATTTTTCTCTGTTGTATCAATAACATTTTTACCATGCATCCTTAATTTTTTAATTTTCAATAGTTTACTCTCCCTATTAGAGTTTGCATCTTGAAAAGTGGAAAACTAATCATCGAAAGTAGAAAATTCTTTGGCAATATGCTCTGTTTATTTTTTGATTTTCATTCAAAGCACTACTAACAAAATCAAGTGCGGAGTTTCGATATCCTCATTGGTAACTTCTTGACTACTTATTTGTAGGGGACTTTTGCATTTTGCCACTTCTTTAGCAATTTTCTTTGCCATTTTATGATTTTCATTCAAAGCACTACTAACCCAATCAGGTAGTGGAGTTTCAATCTCCTTGTTGATAACTTATTGACTACTTCTTGTTTGCAGGGGACTTTTTCTTTTGCTAATTGAGGCTCCTTGTCATCTTTGGTAGCTAATAGTTGACTATGAATTAGCTGTATAACGTCAATATATTTTTGTTTTCTTTCACTTGAAGATGAAGCCAAACAAATTTTGGACATGAAAACAAAAGATTGCACAAGTTTTCCACTTCTTTTTTACACTTCGTTTTAGTGCTAATACTTTCTTCTTCAACAATTTCTCTAGTAGTCATTGCTCCTTCTTGATTACTTCTTGGAGCACTTTGACTGTTTTCACATTCACTTGCAACTTTTGTCAACAAGCTCTCACATTTGATGGCACCTAGATGTGCAATAAATAGGCCTTCTAGATAAATGTCTCACCAGCCTTCAACTTCTTTAAAATTAAAAAGCTGAGAAATACTTTTCAAACTTTATAATCAAATTTAACTTTACAATCATAGTTTTTTCTGTAGACTTTGGCAACAAAATACCTTTTCATAACAATTCTTGGAAGCAATAGTGGTTTACCTCGAAATCCATAAAGTTGAATAACAATATTATTTCCTCTTTCTTCTTGTATCCCTTCCCCCCATATAAAAACTTGTGCTTCACTAGATATTTGACGGGGCTCTCATTTAGTTATCATGCAAATAACTTGATTTACAAAAATATCTTGAATTAGATAGAAATTTGAAATAACTTCTTGCTTCCACAATATGAGATTACAATACTGCATCGATTCTTCGTAAAAATTTAAATTAGGGTTTGTTAAAACTCATAAAAAGTATGACTCGACATGAGGGCTATTATCAGACACCATCATGAATAACCTACCACTCTTGAACAAATGTACTAATTGAGAATATAGTTCATTCAAAATAAGATCAACCCTGTTGAATACTCAATTGTTTTTATATGAATAATGGAGCACATAGATGATGGATGTTAGTACACTGGATGTAGTTTCTTAGCCCATTAAACATGCATATATCAAACATAACTCTTAAAATGGTTCTCTAATAAAAGTAATATCTAGAGAGGAAAGAGAAAAATGAACCTTAAAAACTGGAGAAACAAACTCCTGTATGATTTTGAAGCCATCTACTGTGATTTAAAAAAAAACTATCTTCTTTTTACAAATCTAAATGCATATTCAGAATTAGTAGCTTCAATATCCACCTGAATGTCTCTGAAGTCAAAGAAATATTAGTATATTTGGATGATATCCTAATTTTTTTGGTTGTTAAATCAAATTTCTCTGTGCATAAATAAACTATTTCTCTGAAATCAAATATCTTTGGAACGCATGCAACATTCGCTAATATAGTAAACCAAATCTTATCATTTCTCTTCTCCTACATAGATAGATTCACATATCACTAATATGCAGTCAATAACTTAAAGCTTTGATCAATGGGTGTAAGTGATTTAACAATATCAATGAAAATAACTTCTTTCCTTACCCTCGAAGCCATTTTTCTCTGAACTTTTAATTTTTGTTGTCAACCAACAATATTTTCAATGCACTATAGTGATCATCCTTATGCTAAACAACGACCCCTTATTAATACTCTTCCTGTGAAATCTGTTCTAGGGGACACTTCCAATATATAGAAATTCAGTATAGCAAAATATGCATTTATGAGAAATAGTAGAAATAATTCACGTGATCAAAACGTGCCACAATTTTGGATAGAAAACAATAGAAATTCTGACACAATCTTTAGAAAACCTACGCACAATTTTTTGGAAAATTGGATTACAGTTGTCCAACTACAAGATTTTTGGTATCAGAGTAATTGTAGATAGTGTTAAATTTTTTTCCTTGTTCTGTGTTAGGGTCCTATAATATAGGTAATCAAAGTCTATTTATCGAGTTATTTATTTTGAGAAACTGTTGGTAAAGTTTAGCCTATAAATTCACCAGGTATTATAGTCTAAATTATCTTTGTACTAAGGTCTCAAATTTCTCAAGTCATTGAAAATATGTGTGTCAAAAGATGTCCATTAGTCTTGATTTGAATTGTAAGGTCCCTAAGGGGTCACCAGTGAGTTTTCATGAGTGTCTTGTCATGAGTGAATGTTGGATAATTGATGGTGGTTATGTTAGTATTGTGCATGAATGTTGGCACTTATGTCAACCATAATGGAAAGAATGTGTGTTACAATGCATGGATCAGAAGGATTCCTATGGTAGCAGTAGGCTTCATGTAGTGGATCATCATAGTGGGTGTGATTTCAATTGTCAAAAGAAAAAATGAACATAGAAGTTTATAGTAATTTTCCAAGCAACAAAAGGACTCAAAGCATACATTAGAATCTCTCCATTGGAAATTTCTCTGACCAAGCTTTCCAATGATATGTGCAAGTCCAAAAATGGACTCCTTGATCAAAAGATATGGCCTTTTAAAGTTTAAGGGTTTTAAACCTTTGAAAGGAAGGAATATCGAAGGTTTGATATATCAGAGATCACATATTGGAGGCCACATATCAAAGATCGCATATCAGAGGTCCAAGCACATCAGGTATCGACAGTCACAACATTGGAGCTTGGAGGAAATTGACACATCAGAGCATCAGGCATATCGATGATTGAAGGATTAGAAATTATTAATGTGAATAACTTTACAAATTTATGACAAGGATGAAACACCAATAGTGTTAAAAAAAATCAGGAAGGCCGATAAAGAATTAACAAAGGATTTCATTGTGAAACTAGAGCTGGATGGGCCCTTTTCTCTCTCCTCCAGCGAGACACATGGCAGCATATGATTGGTTCTGATAGGCTACACGTGGCGGCATATGATTGGTGCCAATAAATACATGTGGTGGCATATGATTGGTTCCAATAAAGCTATAGTGGCATGTGACATCAATGTGATGTGGCAGTACGATAGGAAATGTGGTAGACAATTTTGGCATTTTGAGAGGGCCTAAGGGGATAAATTAGGGTGACACATGTCACCACCCATGAGGTGCCACGTGGAGTGTTGACTTCATATCAAAGGTCGACGTATCAGAGGTTGAGGATGTTGGCACTTTGTAACACTTGATCCTTGAAAATGTTTCGATTAGGGGGCTTTGATATTGGGATGGCACCATGGTCGCAAAGAATCAAAGAACCAAAGGCGCAGACCTAGGGACAAACACCAAGAGCTATCGTCATATTATAAGTAGGAATACCGCAACTCCAAAGTAAATCCTCTAAATGGAAACTTTTGATGAGAGGGGCTTCGATATTGGGTTGGCACATGGTCGAGATAATTTTAAAGAACCTCAGGCGCTAACCACTTAACGAAGGAAAAATAACCCCTGACAATGAACAAAAATCCCTAACAACTCAAGGCTAAGCAGTAGGTCATAACCCTTGGTCCTATGGTGAGAAATGCGAGAAGGGCTAAAGAAAAAGGAGCCAGGACAAAATCAGAACTTCGCGTTAAGTTACGCTATAAAGGGGCTCTGATATGGCATTAAGACGATAGTCACTGGCCTAGTCATATAAAAAAACGAATTCCAAAGGAGTAAAGCACAAGGGGTTGAAGAATATTGATGAAGCAATAAGGTGGAAAATTCTCTTATAAGACTATACAGAGAGTTGAAGGCATATAAGTCAAGAGATGTTTAACCATAGGAAAAGAGGGGTTGGTAGTGTGAATGGATAGTCAACAAGTTTTTTCTGAAAACAACTTCAACCACTCCAGATTCAAAGGCAAAGGCTCAACATTAATGAGCTAATTTCCAGATTTGAAGGCTAAATATTTTCCCATGAGTTCCAAATTTCTTGCACTTTTCCAGTGATTGTTTTTATTTTTTAGTCTATTGTTCAGTTATTTTTCGATACAGTCAACAACAAATTTCCTTTAAACATTCATCAAAACAGTTGAATTAGTCTAAAATTCCTATTATTTAGTTATGTTTGAGAAATATGTACATGTTTTTAGTAGATATTATTTTTGTAACGAGTTTGATTTGAAGTACGAATTTATTCAGGACAACCTATAAATATTTTGTAATATACTTAGAAAGGGTTGGATAATGTGAGAAGAAAAGACTTTTCTGTGATTGTAATTAGTGAAGTACATTTGAAGTAATCAATTCAGTAATGTAGAGGCAACCTTGTTTGAGGATTCTTGTGTCAAGGAAATGGTGATGTATTCCTCTCTGTAAATTTGTTTCCTTTCAAGTTTCCCAAGAATGTTTTCATTCCTAAATTGTTACAAGAAGATTAAGGGTTAGATTAATTTTTAGTACTCCGTTATGGCTTTTTAAACAATATAAATGTTTTCTTTTTTATTTTAAGTATAGAATTCATCTCACTATGCTCTATATTTAATTGATCCTCCTCCTCATTCATCTCATTCATATCACAACAACTCTAAAAGATCTAGGAGTTTGCCTACTTCACCCTATTTTCTACTCCTCTGTCTATTTAAATTGATTACTGAAAAACATTATGATTCCATGCCCAATGGACTTTTCCAACATCTTTCAACCAAAAATTTTAGAATCATACATTTTCCTTTCATACCTAGCCTAAAATTTGAAGCAAAAATATAAATCATATAGAGAGAGCCCTCCCTGAAGTTGGAAAGGCTAGATCCCAACTTTGAAAGTGGTTTGTGGTTACCTCTAGGTTTTTCTCCTCATCCTAAGAAAATTACAGAGTGATAACATTCTAGTGACCATATTGGGGAGCAAAAAATTCTATCTTCCCAAGGAAAGATCATCAAGTTTTAGATCTTATTTATAATGGTGGAAAACAATCAAACATTTGAAGGCTAAACCATTCACCTAGTGACTCAAATCAAGTTTCAACCTTATCCAAAGACTCCATTGGCAATAGGATCCATAAATCAAGGTTTCACTAGCAATTCTATTGGCTCAATATGGATCACAAATGTACAAGATATGCTCCTATGCATCACATTCATATTCCAATATTTCCAAATGCATGCTTGGTGTAGATTGGTAGACTTATTTAATGACATTCAAAGATCAAGAAATATATGATGTTGCTCTTCATTTAATTAAGTTTTACATGCATGTGCATAATCTATAGGTTGTTTTTCATGAATATCATCTCATGAAAATGTTCATGGTATCCTTGGAAGGAAATGCACAATCATGGTATGAAATCCTTCCAAATGATTGTTTATATTCTCTTAGATATTTTCATACAGTATTTTATGACAGATATAAAGAACATCATCCCATTTTGTTGTTTGCCAAAGATTGTTGCACACATTTTGACAATTTTATTGAGGATTTGGAAAGTATTTAGGAAGATGATCAATTTATGGATGATGATATTATAGATACTATTCATGAGAACCCTTTTAACCATTAGGAATAAGAAGTAGAAACTAGCTGCCATAATATTCAAGAAAACTCCTAGTAAATAGTACGCTTGAAAATGAAGTAAATCAATATCTTCATGCAGAAAGTTATGATTCATCTTCTGAGTTTGAAGAAAATTTGTAGTATTCTTCTCAAATATTAGGTTACCAAGGGAAAGAACAAGATAAACAATCAAAATTTTCATCAACCCTCTTATCTCCTTAGTCTTTATTCCGAGAAGAAAGTTATCAAATTATCTGTTATGAAATTGTATGTATGGAAATTCACAACAGTGAGTTCATTTTAAATGATGATGAAGGTGTTATTCATGAAAGAAGTGAGTTATATAATGGCAACAATACTCCACAATTACAAGAGGATAATGAAGAGCATGTTGGTCTAGACCTCGTGGGTATAGGCCTTTTTTTTATTCAAGATGTGGCTTCCTCAATTGAAGATCTACCTCCAAGTTCAGATAATGAAGAGTTCACTGAAGAAGGATAGGTTGTCCCAAATCATATGGATGTACACATTATTGCTACGGATAGGGTGGTTGCCTCAATTGAAAAGGGCAAGATTATTGAACTGAGTGCTCCCATTTCTCTAGAATAGAGTCCTCTTACCACTCATTAGGTGAAGGTAACCAATTATGTTTTTGAAGTTTCTTTTGTTGGCTTCTTGGAACCATTGAAAGAAGATTTTTTTCATGCCTTGACCTGTTTGTTGCAGGATTTATGGAAGCTTGTACTCTTTACCAATGTTCATTTTCAAAATCATTTGAATCTTGAGTTTCCATTCTCTTTCTTCTTCTATATGCTCAAGGTAACTATGTGCAGAACTCAGTCAAGTAGCCATCTACTTGATTGGTTACATTGAAGAGAAGAGGTGACCGAGTGTATATACTTTCACCAGGTGTGGACAACCATCATCAACATTTGAAGCCCAAGGAGAAGGCCCTAAGACTTTTATGATGTGTTGTCAAATTTCTTATTTCCCTTAAATTTTTCATATTTGTAATTGGTTTTCAGTCATTTGAGTTTTAGTATTTTTGTTTTTGATTCCATTTCCCAAGGGAGAAGGCTACTGATCTACGATTTTCTTGACACCTCGCATGGAGGATGTCATCCCCATTGGAGCCATTGTTAGGGTACTATAATATAGGTAATCAAGGTTTATTTATCCAGTTATTTATTTTGAGAATCTACTGATAAAGTTTAGCTTATAAATTCACCAGGTATTATAGTATAAACTATCTTTGTACTAAAGTCTCAAATTGCTCAAGTAATTGAAAATTTGTGTGTCAAAAGAGGTCCATTAGTATTGATTTAAATTGTAAGGTCCCTAAGGGGTCATTAGTGAGTTGTCGTGAGTGAATGTTGGACAATTGATGGTGGTTGTGCTAGTGTTGTGCATGAATGTTTGCATTGATGTAAACTAGACTGGACAGAATGTGTGTTGTAGTGTATGGCTCAGAAGGATTCCTATGGTAGCTACATGCTTCATGTAGAGGATCATCAAGGTGGGAGTGATTTCATTTGTCCAAAGAACAAATGAGAAGATAAGTTTGAAGTCCTTTTCCAAGAAGCAGAAGGACTCAAAGCCTACATCAAACCCTCTCCATTAGAAAGTTATCTGAACAATATTTCCAACGATATGTGGAAGTCCAAAAATGGTTTCTTGGATCAAAATATATGGCCTGTTGAAGTTTAAGGGTTTGAAGCCTTTGAAAAGAAGGAATATTGGAGGTCCAATATATCAGAGACCACATATCAGAGGTCACATATTGGAGATCATATATTTGAGGTCTAGGCACATCGAAGATTGGTGCATCACTATATCAACACACCAGAAATTCACGGTCACAACGTTGAAGATTGGAGGAAATTGACACATCGGATCGTCAGGAATATCGACAACCAGAGGGTCAAAACTTTTGAATGTGAAGACCTTTAAAAGGTTTCAATAATGATGAAAATCTGATAGTTTTAAAAGCTAACGGGAAGGACGATGAATAATTAACAAAGAATTTCATCAGGAAACCAAAGGCGGATGGGCCCTTTTCTCTCTCCTTTAGCAAGACACGTGGCAACATATGATTGGTTCCGATAAAGACACGTGGTGGCATATGATTGGTTTCGATAAAGACACATGGTGGCATATGATTGGTTCTGATAAAGCTATAGTGGCATTTGATGTCAACATGACGTGGCGGTATGACATGACACATGTTATGTTGTTTTGGCGTTTTGAGGGGGCTTAAAGCGACAAATCAGGGTGACACATGTCACCACTCATGAGGTGCCACATGGAGTGATGATGTTATATTGAAGGTTGGCGTATTAGAGGTTGAGGATGTCAGCACTTCGTAACACTTGATACTTGAAAAAGTTCTGATTAAGGGGCTTCGATATTAGGCTGGCACCATGGTTGCAAAGACTCAAAGAACCAAAGGTGCGGATCTAGGGCCAAATACTAAGAGCTATTGACATATCAGAAGTAGGAATATCTTAGCTCCAAAGTAAATCCTTTGATTGGTAACTTCCGATGAGAGGGGCTTCGATATTGGGCTGGCACATGGTCGAGAGGATCTTAAAGAACCTTAGGCACTAAGCATTTAACAAGGAAAAATAGTCCCCGACAGTGAAAAAAAAGTCCTAGCACCTCAAGGCTAAGAGGTAGATCACAACCCTTGTTCCTATGGTGAGAAATGTGGGAAGGGCCAAAGCAAAGGGAGACAGGAAGAAATTAGAACTTCATGTTAAGCTAGGTTATAAAGGGGTTTCGATATGGCATTAAACCGATAGTCACTGGCATGGTCATATAACAAAACAAATGCCAAAGGAGAAAAGAACAAGGGGTAGAGGAGTATCAGTGAAGCAATAAAGTGGAAACTTCTCCAATAAGGCCATACAGAGAGTTGAAGGAGTATGAGTCAATAGTTGTTGAATCACAGGAAATGAGGGGTTGGTAGTTTGAATTGACAATCAACAATTTTTTGTGAGAACAACTTCAGCCACTTTAGATTCAAAGGCAGAGAATCAAAATTAATGAGTCAGTTTCCAGATTTGAAGGCTAAATATTTTCCCAGAAGTTCCAAATTTATTGCACTTTTCCAATGGTTGTTTTTATTTTTTAGTGTATTGTTCAATTATTTTTTCTAGACAGTCATCAACAACGTTCCTTTAAAGATTCAAAAGAACAACCAAATTTGTCCAAAATTCCTATTATTTAGTTCTATTTTAGAAATATCTACATGTTTTTAGTAGATATTTTTTTTGTAATAAGTTTGATTTGAAGTCTAAATTTATTCAAGACAGGCTATAAATATTTTGTAATAAGACTTAGAAAGGGTTGGATTATGCGAGAGGAAAAGAATTTACTGTGATTGTCAACTATGAAGTACATTTGAAGTAATCAATTCAGTGATGTAGAGACAATATCATTTTAGGATTCTTGTGTCAAGGAAATGGTGATGTATTCCTCTCTATAAATTTGTTTCTTTTCAAGTTTCACATGACTGTTTTCATTCCTAAATTGTTACAAGAAGATTAAGGGTTGAATTTACTTCTAGTACTCTGCTCTAGCTTGTTAAACAATATCAATGTTTTATTTCCGATGTTAAGTATATGATTCATCTCAGTATTCTCTATATTTAATTGATCCTCCTACTCATTCATCTCATTCATATCACAACAACTCTACAAGATCCAGGAGTTTTCCTACCTCGCCTTATTTTCTACTCCTCTATCTATTTAAATTGATTACTGAAAAACCTTATGAATCCATGCCCAATGTAGTTTTCCAACATATTTCATCCAAAAATTTAAAAATCATACATTGTCCTTTCATACCTAACCTAAAATATGAAGCATAAATCGAAATCATACAGAGAGATCCCTCTCGGAAGCTAGAAAGGCTAGATCCCAGCTTTGAAAGTGGTTTGTGGTTACCTCTAGGTTTCTCTCCTTAGCCCATGGAAATTATAGAGTGATAACATTATGTTTCCACTACATGTTACTATTTTGTGGGTGAAATGTGTTTAATGAAACATTGTGATTAAATAGAAATTAAAAAACAACAAAGCAAACATTTCTAAGAAATAGTCTTAAAACAAATCTTGAAATTTGGAAACCAATTACTCCATGTATACAACAAATTAAATGAATCTTCTATAATAATGACAACTAGTTTACAAGTTTTCAACAATCACATCCACTACTATATTTATGTCAGTTTGAACGTAATAACATTTATGTTCTCGATTATGTGTCAATCCTTCCTTTCACGAAAAGGGTACCAAACTGTTAATGTCATTATGCCATGTATGAAAATGAGGAAACAACAATCCGTATAATGAAAGCATTTTTCTTCTTCTTCTTCTTCTTTTTCTTCTGCTCCTACATAACACAATTTTGTGATTCTGCCTCTTTTCCATATGCAGTGTACACGTCCCACATTGATTACAATCACTAGTAAAACTTCAACCACAACATTTTTATAAATTGTTTTTTGCAATTGGTAAAATTTATTATTAAATAATGTTATTTAATTTACTTTTTTAATTTTTAGGTTTATTGTGTTTAATAAAATCTTTCATTGTGAGGAAATAAAGATTTATTATGGGCTTGATGCATAAAATCTTCGCATAGTGAAATAAGTTTATATATATAGAATGAGTTATATAAATACTAAATTCCACAGATTCATTTGTTCCTCGCAAAGCCTCCGCACACGCAACACCACTTCTTTATAGCTACTTCCATACTCAATAATGCTTTAAAAATACTCATTTACAATTGACTACTGTAACTTTTATGATTTACAATATAAGCTTTAATATGGGTTTCACACAAGCAAAATATCCCCACAATAAAACAAGTTTCTATCTTCAGTAGGACTTATTTAAATAATTTTTTTCTTTAAGTAAACAAACTATATATGCCTATAAGATAATTACTTACAAAAACTGGTTTACAATTGACTATTGCAAAACGAAATATGAATTTTTTTTCATAATGCTTCAGAAAAACAGATCCCATAGTTCAATGTAGAATTATTATTATTTATTATTATCATCATATGTTGTTGTGTGAATATCTTACTCCAAGAAGCTTCCTCTACATAATGAAAAATCTCATCTTAGTGCCAACGGAATAAAAACTCCGTACAATGAAACATTGAAGTGTGCAATTCTTGCTTTTGTACATGCATTCATAAATAATGATAACTAGAACATAATAATCATGCTTTCTGGCCAAGCAAACTTCTTCTTTTTACTGCTCTGATACTTGGATCTCTGTTTGTTTGACACCCTTTTGGATGTGGGTTGCGATTCTAGATTGAATCACAACAGCTCCATCTGATTGGTTACCATGTTGAGCCTATGCATTCATATTTTGATGGTTCTCCATGGTTTCTTCTTCTTCTTATTTAGAAAGGTGAAGGTAAGATACCTGCCATTCCCTTGGATTTTGTGTCTCCGTGGTTTTCGTTTTTAGAATCCTTTTTTACTATCGGCACGTGTTATGTAAATTTCCAATTTGAAAATAAATGTGACATTTGAATGTCGTGTTCTCATAATCTAAAGCTTGAGTCCACTGATTTTTTTTTTTTTTAGTTAATGGAATCAAGTAGACTTTTCTTAAGGCCAATCTCTACATAAATATGGAATAATGTAATATACTTAATTGTTTTGTTAATGTCAAATTTTTTTAATTTCTTAGATATTTCCATATCATTTAAGAACCTAATGATGTCAAAAACATAGAGGTAGATAGAATAGAGTATTTCCATGGCTAGTGCTTATGTCATTTATTCTTTGATGTAGGGTCCTAGGTTTTTTAAAATCTTATATGATGGAAATTATGCCTTCTCTTGCACTGCATCCTTGAAAGAGACAGACTAATTGGGGTTTTTGGAACAAACAACTTCCTTGTATGATACTAGGACATTTGTTTTCTTGGTACTATAGCTCCACCACACAACCCCGTAAGCATGACTCTGGTGGATTTTATTGTAATTCCTTTCCATGCAATGAAGATAAATCCATTAAATTATTCCCTTTATGTATTAGGCACTGTAGAATCACAATGATACCAATATAGTGCTCTATCTTATATTTTACATCCATCACAAAATTAGATCTAGACACCCATAAAAAGATTAATTTCCCATTTACAGTCTTTACAAAAATCTAAAAACCCTCATTTCAGATTCAATTAATTTTAGATCCCTCGATCTAAGGAGAAACAAATCGAAGGAACCACAAGAAAATATGAGAGCCTCGATCCACCAATGTTATTGATCTCATGAGAGTTTGGATATTTCTGTGGTGAGAATCTTAAGTATGCATAATCCAAATTTGATCCACAATCTTCATTTTTGCATCAACGTTTCAAGTCTATAACAAGACTCATCTTCAGGACAAAAGTCAAAGAGAAGAGCATGAATGCGGGGTCATAAATATGGGTGTGAGGATGTGAATAAGCTGACTTACCAATCCTGAATTTTTTTATTATCAAGAAATAGTT
>APFE030568017.1:41415-79441 GCA_000404065.3 Pinus taeda
TTTTTTTATGTTTTAGTTGAATGCGATCAAGTAGAATTTTGTTGAGGTCAATCTCTACATAAATTATGGAAAATGTAAATATAACTTTAATTGTTTTGTTAATGTCAAATTTTTTTGAATTTTCTTAGAGTATTTCCAATATCATTTAAGACCTAATGATGTCAAAAACATAGAGGTAGATTGGATAGTCTTACCCATATCGACATTGTTGACACCACCATGTTTATAGCTCAAAATATTAGAGCCATGGAGTTATGAAAAGCCCAACTTTTCCCCAAAACCATGGTCCGTCATTTAGGACATACTCCATAGCATTTTGTGTGTCAAATTGAATAATGAATAAACCTTTGGAACATAAATAGATATCATAGTTGGGGGTCCAAGTAGAGAAAACCTACTAGTTTAATGCATCATCTCTGGGCCAGAAACCATTGAATAAACATATAACTTCCTTGGATTGGAAACAAGTGAAAAGATAATTTACCTACAAATTATTAACTTCCATGGCTAGTGCTTATGTCATTTATTCTTTGATGTAGGGTCCTAGGTTTTTTAAAATCTTATATGATGGAAATTATGCCTTCTCTTGCACTGCATCCTTGAAAGAGACAGACTAATTGGGGTTTTTGGAACAAACAACTTCCTTGTATGATACTAGGACATTTGTTTTCTTGGTACTATAGCTCCACCACACAACCCCGTAAGCATGACTCTGGTGGATTTTATTGTAATTCCTTTCCATGCAATGAAGATAAATCCATTAAATTATTCCCTTTATGTATTAGGCACTGTAGAATCACAATGATACCAATATAGTGCTCTATCTTATATTTTACATCCATCACAAAATTAGATCTAGACACCCATAAAAAGATTAATTTCCCATTTACAGTCTTTACAAAAATCTAAAAACCCTCATTTCAGATTCAATTAATTTTAGATCCCTCGATCTAAGGAGAAACAAATCGAAGGAACCACAAGAAAATATGAGAGCCTCGATCCACCAATGTTATTGATCTCATGAGAGTTTGGATATTTCTGTGGTGAGAATCTTAAGTATGCATAATCCAAATTTGATCCACAATCTTCATTTTTGCATCAACGTTTCAAGTCTATAACAAGACTCATCTTCAGGACAAAAGTCAAAGAGAAGAGCATGAATGCGGGGTCATAAATATGGGTGTGAGGATGTGAATAAGCTGACTTACCAATCCTGAATTTTTTTATTATCAAGAAATAGTTAACATATATAGGCATTTAATTATATTAAATACATCTTATTATTATTAAAAAGATATTATTGATAACAATATAGTTTTTTTAAAATATTTAAATTAAAAAAAATATGAATGTTACTTATTGCCTTAATAATTATCAATTTCAAATGAATAAAGTTCATATTTATTTAATAAATATTATTAATTAATTATAACTATTAACTTTTATCATGTGATATTAATAATAATAATAATAATTAGTTAAATTGAATATAGATGTTAAATTATAGTTGTTAATTTAGTCAAGGTATTATTAAGGAAGATATGGAAAGAATAAGGATAAGGGTGATGTAGCGATAGGGTGAAGAGGAGGAAATAAAAATGAGGGAGAGGGTAGGAAGGAGAGGTTAAATAGGATAAGGAGGACAAGGGAAGTGGCTTAGTCAAGGATGTAAGGTTAGGGGTCTCTGTGTAAGTAAGAGGATCCAAGGCCTACTAACTTCCATAACCTGATCTACATTAAGATTGTGAGGGTATTTAATAATTTCTAGGGCTTCATGGACCTTTCGCTTATACTGATGCTTTTCCTTAGCGATTATTAATGTGTCCTCGAGGAAAACATGGTGACATGTCTTAGATGAGTGCTCTGAAAGTGCTGAAGGCCGAGATCTATCATTTTTTTATGTCACCACCATGTTCTTTGATCTTGATTCTAAAGGATCTCCATGTCTCTCCAATGTAACATTTTCCACACAAACACATGACTTTATAAATCCCTTTGTGTTAGAGGTGATCCAGACTGTCTTTCATAGATCTAATTTTTTGTCTTATGGTTGTTAGGGACTTGAAGGAGGTATTTATGTCTTTCTTTCTGAGAACCTGGGCTAGTTTACCTATGACTCCTTGAATGTATGGTAGGTAAGCCTTCTTATTATTAGTTTGGGATATTGTTGCAGGGGGTCTTGTTCCTTTTCTAGTTCTAGCTCTTTTGATGGTCTTGATGATGTCATTATTTTTATATCCAATGTTAGAAAATGCCTTTTTCAAATACTTTATTTCTTCCTCAACGTGCTCTGTATTTGAAATTCTCAAAGCCCTTGTGAAGACGGTGTTGAGCACCCCCATATTTTATGTTGGATGATGGTGTGACTCAGCATGATGGTAGTTATCTATGTGGGCTTACTTTCTAAACACCTTGTGTCCAAAAGATCCATCTTCTTTTCTCAGGAGGAGAATGTCTAGGAATGGGATGCTATTGTTTTCTTCAACCTCCGTTATGAGCTCGATGTTGTCAGATATATTGTTAAGGTGGTCTAGAAAGTTGTTTAACTCATTTTCATTGTGTGGCCAATTTACACTTGTGTCATCAACAAACCTGATCTAGAATTTGGGTTTTAGAGGGAAGGTCTCCAGGGATTTCTTCTCAAAATTCTTCATAATAAGGTTAACTACTATAGGGATAGGGGAGACCCCATGGCTACTTGAGATGTCTGCTCAAAGAATTATCCTTAGAAGGTGAAGAATGTAGAACAAAGACATATTTCCACAAGTTTCGTTGTTTGGGGGTCCTTAGTGGCATACACTCTATCATCTCCCCTGTCGGAGTATGGGGCCTTGACCTGCACCATGCCACCAAAATCCTACAAAGACTTCGTCTTCATGTCATAAACCCTATTAGACATCATTTACATAATGTTATGTTATGTAAAAATAAAAGTACAAAAAAAAGTAACCGTTAAAATAAAAATTACTTCAAACTAAAACAAAAAGATAAAAATAAAAATTCTATAGTTTAGGGTTAGAGAACTATAAGCCTTGTTTAAAGTATGGATGTAGAAATCATAATTTCTCCTCTCTCTTCTCTCTCTCTCTTCTCTATATATATTATATATAATATATATATAATATATATATATATATATATAATATATATATATATTATATATATATAATATAAAAATATTATATATTTTCTAAGTTGTGTGAGTCCTAATATGACTACACACTTAGCCTTTGGCTTGAGAAACCATGACCTGTCGGCATTTAAGCCGTTAAAATCCCCTGGGGAACACACTCAGCCTAGGCCACACTAACCCTTAACATGCAAATGGATTTTTTCCCATGAAGTTTCAAACCGATGCCTTCATATCATGGAGTGCCTTAATAAATACACCCCATCACTTTTCTACCCTTGTTTCTATTATATATATTTATAGTTTATACATTGTTAATATAATGTAACACCACACACAGACACACACAATGGAGATTAATCAAGATAGTGTAAATTATAAAACATTATATTAGGAAACTATATCCGCGTTTGTGCTTTAAACCTAATTTATGGTGCTCTAACTCTATATATAAATATTAGGTTAAAGCACCATAAATTAGGTTTATAAACAAACAAAAACGGATAATATGTTTCTAAAGAATATTGTTATAATTTACAACTATCGATGTTAATCTCATTTAATATAAAAAAATTATTATCATGTATATTTTATACGTAGAATTTAGAGTTAAATCTCCATAAATAGATTTAAAACTTTAATGTGGGAAAAAAGTAGAAGCAATCTTTCCCATCGTTATACAACTAGATCAAAAAATAGAAGAAAATATAGATCAACGCCTTCAAAATTTTCCTCTTCGAGGGGGCAACCTCCTTTACATTACATAAATGAACAATTCTTGGATGATACAAATGACAAAACCTCATTTATATATATAGGAGTCTAACAGGTCACAATATAATAAAAGGAGACATAAAAATAATAACATAAGGGCAAAACAATAATAATGGGCTTCTATGGGGCACAATAATAACAATATGGGGACAACAGGGGCACAACAATAACAATAAGGGCTATAATGACAATATTAATGGGGGAATCACTAGTACTATAGGGACTTAACATGCCCCTCTCCTTCAAAAAAGTATTGTACTCAACAATTGAGTAGTTCTGAATGATTTTGCATAAAATTATCACCCTCCCATGTGGAATCTTCAGCGGTTAAGTTCTTCCACTTGATGAGATACTCCAAAATTGATCAATTTCATAGCTATCAAGTTCTTGTTTCTGTGACTACTTCAAGTTGAAATATGAATTTTCCTTCCTTATCAAGTTTTGGAAATATTGTTTGAAGTGGGAATTTGTCACCTATAACCTTCTTTAAGAATGAAATATGGAAAACTGGGTACACTTGGGAAGCTGCAAGAAGCTCCAATTTGTATGCCATAGTGCCAATCTTCCGCAACACCTTGTACGGACAATAATACTTTGGTGATAATTTATTATCCTTCTTAGCTTGCTTGAGAGACATTTGTTTATATGTTTGTAGTTGTAGGAATACCCAGTCACCTACATCAAAACTTCTTTCTTGTGATGTTGATCTACCTTTTTTTTCATTCTATTCCACACCAAAGTGAGGTTGTCCTTTAAGAGTTGGAGAAACTGTTGTTAATGCTCGATGTGATCTTCCACTACTTGAACCTTAGAATTTTCTCTTGAATATGATGATAGATGGTGGATGATATCCATAAAGTGCCATAAATGGGGTCATTTTTGCTACAGTATGGAAGGAAGTGTTATACCACCATTGAGCCAGAGGTAACCATTTGACCCATTATGTCTATTTATCAGATACAAAGCAACGAAGATATCCTTCCAAACATTTTTTTACTATCTTATTTTGTCCATCATATTAAGGATGATAATATGAGCTATGTGCTAATTGAGTACCAAGACAAGAAAATAATTTTGTCCAAAAATTTCTAGTAAAAATGGGATCTCTGCCGCTTACAATAATCTTTGGGTTTCCATGTAGCTTTTGAATTGTTTCCATAAGTGCAATAGAAACTCTACTTGTTTTAAATGGATGTGATAATGTACAAAAGTGTGCATACTTGGTAAGTTTGTCAACTAACACCATGATGACACTCTTTCCTTCAGACTTGGCTAAACTTGTGATAAAATCCATTGAAACCTCCTCCCAATATTGGCTTGGAATGGATAAAGGTTGTAATAGACCCGAGGTCTTAATTTTTTCAAACTATTTTGTTGGCAAACCAAACATTCTGCCACAAACTTTGGATATTTAATTTAAGGCCATCCCAAAAAACTTCCTTCTTAACCATGTGGTAAGTTTTTAAAAATCCTTAGTGCCCTCCTAAGGAGTGGTGTGCAATTCCATATGAATCTTTTGTTTGAGTTGGGAATTCTTACATAGGTATAAGCGATCTTTGTACCATAACGAATAAATGTATCATATGTATTGGGATCTTGTTGTAACTTTTGAATAGGTTTACACACTTCTTCATCATTCTTCCATTCATCCCTTGCTTCATTTTTCCAATCTAGTTGGATAATAGAAATGGTGCAAAGTAATGCTTCCACATCCTCATCCTTTCTTGAGAGTGCATCTGCCATAACATTTTTCTTCCCTCTTTTCTAGATGATTTCAAAGTCATAACCCAACATCTTTGTGACCCGTTTTTCTGCTCTTCTGAAGATAATCTTTGTTCTAAACATTATTTAAGACTATCATGATCCATTTTACCTTGAAGTGTCTTTCCATTAGGTAGGGTCACTATTTCTTAAGTGCGTGTAGTATTGCCAACATTTCCGTCTCATAAATAAATTTGTGTAAATACTTTCCTTTGATTGGAAGACTTTTGAAATCAATGGTTCTTTCTTCTTGCATTAAAACATCACCAATTCCATTTCCTGAGGCATAACATTCCACAATAAAGGTTTTTGTGAAGTCCGACATAGCTAGGGCCGGTGCTTGGCACATTGCCTCTTTAAGATGTTCAAAATATTTCATTGCTTATGGAGTCCATGAAAATGCATCTTTCTTCAATAATGTTGTTAGAGGTGTTTCTATTCTCCCATAATTATTAACAAACTTGCGATAATACCATGTCAAACACGAGAAATCCTCATAGATGCTTTATAGAAGTGGGGATTTTCCATTCCTTAATGGCTTTAATTTTGATAGGGTCTACCTTAACACCTTCATGAGATACAATATGGCCCAGAAATTCAACCTCTTGTACTCCAAAGAAACATTTGGATATTTTTTCACATAATTGTTTCTCCTCCAATAGTTTGAGAACCCTGTCAACATGTTGAACATGATCCTTCCAAGAATTGTTGTAGATTAGTATATCATCAAAGAATACTAACACAAATTTTCTAAGGAAGGGTTTGAAAATGGAATTCATCAAACCTTGAAATGTAGAAGGTGCATTGGTGAGGCCAAAAGGCATGACCAAAAATTCATAATCACCCTCATGAGTTCTAAATGTTATTTTCAGGATGTCTTCAGTCTTCATTATGATTTGATGATACCCTGAATGAAGATCTAACTTGGTGAAGTAAATTGATCCTTGCAATTCATCCAATAATTCATCAATGATAGGAATGGGAAATTTATCTTTAATAGTGAGCTTTTTGCACCATGACCCATCATTCTTGTGCACCAATACTATTGGAGAAGAGAAAGAACTTTGACTAGGTTGAATTATACCAACCGCTAGCATTTTTGCAACCATACGTTCAATTTCATTCTTTTGGGCATACGGATATTTGTAAGGCCTAATGTCTGGAGGAACACTTCCTGGAATAAAATGAATAGCATGATCATGATAATGAATTGGTGGGAGGCCTTTGGGAGTCTCAAATAACTTGGAATGATTGTACAAGACATTTTGGAGATCCAGAGAAATAGATGATTTTGATGTGGGAACCTCTAGCAAACATAATTTTGCAATTATGCCTCGTTGTTCTTTCTTTAGAATATTTGTCATTCTGTTAGAGTTGATTATGCTTCTTGGTTTCCTTGCGATACCACTTAATTCAACTTCCTTTCCTTCCAAAGAAAATTTCATGAAATGTTCTTGAAAATTAAAAGGTATTGTAACCAAGGATTATAGCAATTGGACCCTTAGCACAACATCAACACCACCCATTGGAATGGAAAGCATTGGGCTATTCAATACATATTCTCCCATGGATAGCTTGATATTATGGCACTTCCTAGAGCAATTTATGGTTCCTCCACTTGTAACCATCACTTGACGCTCTCGTGTTGGAAATAGGAAGCAATTCAACTCCTTGGCTATCTTACAATGAATAAAATGATGGGTACTACCTGAATTAATCAACACTATTACCTTTTTCTTCTTGATATGTCCTATCTTGATAGTTTGAGGAGTGGTAATTCCGACCAATGCATTACAAGATATGGTCAAATTCATTTCATCTTTCTCTAGGGTTTGTTTTCGGTGTATATCCCCTTCTTTTGACATTTATTGTTCCTTTTCTTCCTCCTCTTCACAATCTATGTAAAATAATTTCTTCTCAGCAAACTTATGACCTTTAGTGTATTTGATATCACAATTGTAACAAAGCCCTTTCACTTTTTTTCTTCCAATCCATGTGGTGTCAACCTTGTAGGTTATGGAAGACTAGGAGAAACAACACTTCCATATTTATCGTTGTGAGTGGTAGGCTTCTTTGTTGCCATAATTTTTATTTCTATTTTTCTTGCCAACCTAAATTCCTTCTCTAATAATCAAGTTCCCAAAGGCAAACCTCATGTTGGATGCTATCCTTTAAAGTCCCTATGAACACATAAATTCTATGCTCCTCTGGAATATCTTTTACCCTTATATTCAATTTTTGGAAGTCTTCAATGTGATCCATCATTGAACCCTTTTGTTTGAGATTTATCATTTGGCTAAAAAAGGTGTTTCTTTTTGTATCCTCATAATGTGCTAACATTTCTTTCGTAAAAATTTCCTAAGTGACAATTCGTTTATAAGAGAAAAGCCATCAATACCATACAAACTGGTTTGGTTCCAAATATAAAGTTGCAATGTGTACCTTTTGTGTGTTTTGCACATTATAGAGATCAAAATATTGTTCCATATATAGTAGCCATGTTACAGGATCCTTGCAATCAAACTTTCTCATATTGATCTTTGGAACATGGTGGGTCGTTGTTCCAACATTAGAGTCTATGAAATCATGATTAACATTTGTTTTTGTTCTCATCATGAGTTTTCTCTACTACCTTTTCTTCATTAAGAAGCCTTTATTATAACAACTTTGTCAAACCTTCCTTCAAACCTTCCATGTCTTTCTTCAAATCTTCAATGTTGTCATTCTTCAAATGATGATTAACATTTGTTTTTGTTCTCAGTATGAGTTTTCTCAACTATCTTTTTTCCATTAGGAAGCCTTTCTTGTAGCAACTTTGTCAATTCTTCCTTCCAACCTTCCATGTCTTTCTTCCAATCTTCAATGTTGTCTTTCATACCATCTATCTTAGCTTCCATGCATTTTTTTAAACCATCGATCTTAGCTTCTGTTACTTTTTGTGAGAGTGAAATTTGTTGCACTTGGTCTCATAATTTTGATATATCATGTTGCATTTCTTCCTCTTCTTCATGAGTCATGATAGGGCTTTCAGGTTGCTTACTAGGTGTTTCCATTTTCCTTCTTCGGAGCATCAGTTAATGATAATAATGCTTAACTATGCCCTTTGAATTTCTTCAAACTAAATTTTCAAACCAAACTTATGCAAAATTAAAAAAAACTACACACCTTTTTTCACTTTGAAGGAGCTTGATATTGAATTTGATGTATCTCTGTAATTTCGGATATCCAAGGTTTGAAATTGTGTCCTATGGTATCCCTCCAAGTCCTCTTTCTAACCCCACGAGTCTGATCAATATTGGATTCTCCGAGAAAGAGTTATGCCAAATCTCCCACGATGACCCGATTATAGATTGGTTCAGTAGATCTAACTTGTACAAAATTCCACGTGTCACTATTCAACCTTAGGACCTAAAACCAATACAAAGAAAAATACAGGGTGCCTACTTTCTGTAACTTCATACGAAATTTCAATATGATGCTCAGAAACAAAGTTATGATAATTTTCCCTAAGTCCCCTGTTTGAGATATAATTTGGGATCCTGCAAAAACCCTAACTTCCTTGGATCATATCTCCGAAAATATCTACAATTTGGACCCGAGGTTCAGAGAGATTTAGTTTCAAATGGGTTTTTTGTTTCTCTTATGAAACATGGCAGATAAAAAGTTATAGAAAAAATTCCATGATAGCTTGTTTGGAGTAGCAAAACCCTAGAATCCAAAGCTCTGATACCAAATGTTATGCAACTAGCTTACAAAATAGAAGAAAAGATAGATCAACGCCTTCAAAATCAACTTCTTCGAGGAGGAAACCTCCTTTACATTACACAAATGAATAATTCTTGGATGATACAAATGACAAAACCTCCTTTCTATATGTAGGAGTCTAACGGGTCACAATATAATCAAAGCTGACATAACAATAAAAATATAAGGGGACAACAACAACAATAGTGAGCTTCTATGGGGCACAATAATAACAATATGGGGACAATAGGGGCATAACAATAACAATAAGGGCTACACTGAAAATAGTAATGGGGGAATCATGAGTATTATAAGGACCTAATACCCATGAAGCTCAAAATTATACACATAATGCACAAAATTTGTAGGACATTAGAAGGAAAAGGATTGGCAGACTAGACAATAATCAACCATTTTTTTAGTCACCATTTTTTTACTCTGCTTTTAAACTTGTTTTGGAATAGGATTTAGGGTTCGATTTTGGGCATATTTGTTGAATGGTTTTTTAGGATTCGTTTGTGCATGTATTTTTTCAATTTACCCAAAAGTAAAATTAAAATAGATACATCATAGGTAATGGCAATTTATTTTTTTTGGATGATGCAATATAGGTTCATAATAAGGTTTTGAATTAATGATTACTATGTTTTCATTCTAGGTGATAAAAATTAATTATCTATATATGAAGAATGTTACCAATATGTGAAGAAAATTTATACTTTTATATGCCTTTGTAATTGACTCATTTGTGTTGGATGGATTCTAACCATAAACAAAAATATTGTTTATGGTGATATTGATATCCCAATTTCATATGTATTATAATTACTATGAAATGAAAATTAAAATCATATTACCAACATGTGTGCACATATATATGATTTAAAATCCAATTTATAATACCGTCCAAAAAAAAGATTTTATAGCCATTAAAATTTAAAATATAAACTTTTTACCATATTATTTTACTTTTACCGCATCACTCTACCTGTAATGATTTATTATAAAATATGAGTAAAATGAAAAATTGATAAATTAAAAGAAAGATTAGAGAAACTTACTATTAAGGGAAATTTTTTTGTTTAATTTCATAATCATGAGAGGTAAATACACATATAATAAAAATATATAATATATCAATGTCACAATATATACCAATCTAGATAAAAAATCAACCTGACAAAAATTTCAAAACCAAACTCATCATTATCAATCACAATTTGGGTTGATTCCATCCTATAGTTCTCGTGACTATATTGGTTAACTTACCATTTAAGTGTATAAAAAAGTTTTAAAAAAATTAAGTTCAAGAGTTGATAAATATTGGAATATATGTATATATATAGAGAGTTATGTTTTTGATATTATTTGTGAAATAAAATTGTGGGTTAGTTTGTATGTGTATACATTATAATTAATTTATATGATTTTAATATATAAATTAATTATAAAATGTGAATTTTTAATTATATAAATTTAAAATAAAATTTTTATATTTATTTATTGTATATATATTTATATTATATATGTATATATATATATATATATATATTATTTAGAGAAGCTAAAAATTTAAATATACTCTTTATTATATTATTTTATTTTTACTATGTTACTTGATTATATGAATGATTGTATTTTAAAAGATAAAATAAAATTTAAAAATGATAAATTGAAAAGAAATTCATAGGGACTTTGTAATGCTCTAGGGAAATGTAAATATTTGACCTTATAGTGGTTAAAAAAGAAGAGAAACTGAATATGACATTATTAATTATTTTGAAATTTAATAATATTTTTTATTATTTCTTTAATAAGATAAGAAAGGTCTTTTTTTTTGAAAAATGCTAGCAACTTCTGAGTGGGAAGTTGGGGAAAAATGGTTGCAGTGATTACAACCCTAACTATATCACATATCTGGAAAGGTTTCCAGGAAAAGAGAAAGGAGAAGTTAGGTTGTGCTGTGAGGACAGACAAAAAAGAAAAGAAAAATGGCTAAGTTTGGTGAGGACCAGATAGCCAAGCACTAGGTGTAGATATCTTGCCGAGGAAAGTGGTCCTGCAAGAGAGCACGGGGGGGGAGATTCTGGTCCCGAAAGATGAATCTCAAGATTGGGTGGCAAATAAAAGCAGGAGACAGAGGAAAGCTCAGTATCGGGAAGGCATTGCGAGTGGTAGTAGCTCCGAAGAAACAGAGGTGAATAGTTTTGTGAAATAAGCACATTGGCATCCAAGAATAGGTACCAAACAAAACTCTATTTGCTGTGTGTGATTAAGTTCTGTATTATTTGTTTGAATTAAAAGAAAAGAATTGTAGCAGAAAGAAAATATTAAACTCTTGTATAGAATTAATTCTGTAATTAAAATGTACCGGTTAATTAAGGAAAACGTTGGTGGTCATTTTAGAGGATCTAGAAGAGGGAAGGGTACATAAACTGCTTAAAATCGGGAAACAAGTGAGTAAGAGTGACCACGGTAAACTGGTAGAGTTGTATAGTTTTAGACCGTGCTAAAACTTCGATATTGACCCCTAGGAAGCGGTAGGTGTAGTATTTACAAATCGCTAATTAAATCGCTGGTGGGTAGGTGTAATTCTGAAATTGAAAATATAAATTTCATACTCGGAAAATGAACCAAAAAGACAAGAATCTTCCTGTTAATACTAACTAGAATGAGGAGGGTAGAAACCATGTGGTACCGGTCCATAACTTTGGTTGGGTATTATACGGAGGTATGGTATGGCAGAATAACACTGATTATTTAAAAATGCATACTTATCTTTACAATTAACAGGCTGATACACAATCAAGTCGTAAATATATACGGTGTATAAACGTAAGAGAATTCTCTGTCGCGGGTTGTAATTGACAGGCCATAGAGAACTATGGAGGGAGTAAACCCTGTATCATGCAAACCAGCCCGTCAAGGGTTACCATGCACACAGACCTCCAAGACTTTATGAGTGGGGTTTCACAACAAATAATTAACTAAGAAACCTTGCATATAAGATTTAATTACAAGATATAAGCCCGAAGGTAGTAAAGAACCAGCAAAGAACCAGTAAAGAACCAAAGATGATAAGTACAGAGAATTGAAATAGTGTCAGACATTTAAACAATCATTTAAATTTCGGTTCAACTATTAGACTGAATGGCAATCCCAATGGGGACTATTATCTTTCACAAATCTAAACAGAAAGCAAGGTGTGAAATCCATATCAATAAAACATGCAGTTGTATATAGCTAGAAATCAACATCCATTAGCAGTTGGTGATAACACTTTAACAAAGGGTTACACAAATGCAAACATACAATCAGAGAAGAGAATAAATTAACCAAGGCGCTTCCAACAGCTTCACTCAGTAGTTCTTGAGAGTTGCTTCGTAGCATCGTGTAAGCTCACTTAATACAACTCCATAAGCCCTAGAACATTCCATGGTGGGTAAAAGAATATACATAATTACATTAGAATAACATTGTTCAGTCGATGCTAGAGAACTAAAAATAAAACCCTCTACCCGAGCAAAAAGGGGTACAGGTCTCAACCTCGACAGCTCTCAGCTGTGCAAGAAATATTACCCTATTAAATCAACAAGCCTTCAAACCTTCGGAACTCAGAAGGCTATGCAACAGAACTAGTATAGCCAACCATCTCAGATTTGAATCATTTGATGAGTCAAGTTCATTTAAAGAATAGCTATCCCGGATCAAACACTTACCTGGGCTTCTTGAACAAGGAAAACCAGTGAAATGCCGACCTCGTAGCCTCGCCTGAGGGTCTCAAATGTTTGAGGCAAGCTCTACAATCAGAGCACACCATTACGTCTTTAGTTAGCATATAGAAGTGGAAACGTTCAGCAGGAAACAAAACTCCAGAGACGAAAATGCCAAATAACTGTAAACAAAAAACACTTACTCGAAATTTTCCATATGATAGGGTCGCCATATTCTCACATCTTGTGGTCTTCCAATCTATTCCAAGGCCTGGCGACAGACAGAGCAGACCCACAAAAAACTAAGAGGAGAAATAGAGCCGGAGCCAAACAGTGGAGGCGATAATGCAACCCGATAATCGAGTGATGAATGAACCAAACCATGAAAGGGTTGAACCATCGGATAATAACCCAACCCATCCTCTACTGAAGTGGGGAAAGGATCGAGGTAAACGGTTGTGGATAGAGGAGTCTGCTCATGCCACGTAGAGGGCAGAGCAGGAAGAATTAACACCAATAGCCAGAGTATTAATTCTAAACAATACAAGATAACTAGAGTATATTCAATGAAATACCAAGTGTAACAAATATCTACCAAGTTACTGATCATGAGGAGGTAGATGATTTCCAAAGTACATGCAAATTTAATGAGCCCAGATCCTATAGTACCAAGTTGACAACATCACCATGAATCCAATAACCTGGTTGCCAGGAAAAACTTCACCAACGACCGGAGTAGTAAAGGGTTGCTGACGTAATATTTCTCTAGTAATATGTAATAAATAATTTTTTTACTATGGTAGTTTATTGGGAGACATGACAGTTAGTATCAGAGCCCAATTACAAAGATTTGGCCTCTGGGAATTGAAAGTTGACTACAAAAAACAACACATACAATTTATTTTCGTTTTTATTTGTGTAATTCAAGAAAATAGTTAGTGTGTTAACTTTTTCCTTTCTGTCACTTTTCTTATGTTAAGAACAAAACCAAGAAACTAGAAGACTGACAGTATGAGAAGAGTAGACAGTGCATCACGCAAGTATGCGATGGGTCAGGGACCTGTACCTGGTCCTGAGAGCAACCCCGAGCTATGGGTACAACTCGGAGAGGAGGCTCGAAATACAAACATGGCCATCTTGGAGTCAGTGCAGGAATTGAAAAATGAGATGGCCCGGTTACGAGAAGATAATGCACAACTAGCTATGGAACAAGAGAGAATGATAAAAAGCCTGTTCGATAAACAGAACCAACCGCTAGCAAATCCCAGTGTGGAGTGGCAAAGAATGTCTGAGGAGTAGCATCACCATACAAAACCTGAAGGGATGGAGGAAAGGGAGGAATGATCCGATAATGCATTCGAACAACAAACATCAAAAAGGCAATGGATAGAGTTGTAAGGGGAATTTCATAAGATTAAACCACCACACTTTGATGAAGAACAAGAGGAAACAACTGAGGCATGGTTGATTAATAAGAACAAATATTTCCAGCTATATGAATACCATCACAACCTCAAGGCATGGTTGGCCATTTTCCAACTACAGGGAAAGGCCACCCTGTGGTGGGAAGAAGTTAAGATCGTAAGAGGAGTCAATGAACAGACCATAACCTGGGAGAAATTTCAAAGGTACTTTAAGGAAAGATACCTGACCGAGCATTTTTATGACGAAAAGGCAAGAGAATTCCATGATTTGCGGTTGGGACAACAGACCATGGACGAATTTATCACTTGCTTTACTTCATTGCTTCAATATGTGCCCTATAATAGAGAAGAAAAGGCTAAGGTGCAAAGGTTTGTTAGTAGTTTACTGTTATATATGCAAGAAAGGATTGAGTTCAACAATCCAAAGACAATGGACGAAGCAATACGTAAAGCCTAGATTTGTTACTAGCAGAGTAAACAGGAACGAGAAATTCCAAGTAAAAGATGGAATCACAAGAAAGGTAATAAGTTGGCTGGAAACAATAAAGGGAATCGTAGTAGCGGCAGCAAGGGTGTTGGCAAGGGGCAAAACAGCAGAACTGTGCAGAAAAATTCATTCAGGTCCAAGAAAACTAATGAGTCCAGAGTCAGCGAACAACCTATAAAGTTAGAGAGTGAAGGGACAACAAGGCCTCCAGTACAGTGTTGAGGTTGCATAGGGCCTCACTATGTCAAAAACGACCCTCAACAGAAGGGAACTGAACAGGTATCTGAAATCCATGCAGCATTGACAGTCGACAATATAGGACGTAGTCTACCAAGGATTAACACAACCCTGGATGATCGTAAGGCAAAGTATCAGCCGACCATGGTGGAATTCGAAGGTAAAATCTTAGACCTTATCGTAGCTGTTTTAATAGATCCTGGAGCCACATTAAGTTATATTAGTCCTAAGGTTGTAGAACATTATAAACTACAACCTATTAAATTCAAGAATTTGTGGCTAGTACAACTGGCTACAGGGGCCAGGAGGCGAGTGCTTGCAAAGGTCGATAACTGCTCTTTAAAGATAGCAGGGCAACCAGTAGTGGCAAATCTAAACGTGCTCCCCCCTTGGTTCATATGATGTTCTGATCGGTGTGGATTGGCTAGAAAAGCATTGGTCCTTAGTCAACTGTAAAACAAAGACTATTTATTATAGGGATGAGCTTGGAACAAGGCAAGAGATGCAAGGAATTAAGTGGCTAGTACAGGTTTGACCAATAACTGCCTCTCAGTTAGAAAAATGCATTAAGAAGGGGTGTCAGATTTATGCCATCCAAGTGGGATATGCTAACTCAAAAGATAAAATAGCCACATTGGACAACATCCCTGTGATACAAGAATTTGTTGATGTGTTTCCAGAAGCAATTCCCGGATTGCCACCTAAGAGGGATATATACTTTACTGTCGAATTGGTACCAGGGGTAGCCCCGGTATCTCATGCGCCCTACAGAATGAATACACCAGAGTTGATAGAATTAAAAATGCAGTTATAGGAATTGTTAGACAAAAGCTATATTCACCCCAGTGTGTCTCCTTGGGGAGCTCCAGTATTGTTTGTTAAGAAAAAATATGGGACTCTTCACATGTGTATAGATTATCATCAGTTAAACAAACTAACAATAAAAAATAAGTATCCTCTACCCCGGATTGATGAACTTTTTGACCAGGTGAAAGGTGCAATAGTATTTTCCAAGATCGATTTGCGATCAGGGTATCACCAAATCAGGATTAAGGAAGAGGACATAGCTAAAATAGATTTTAGAATAAGGTATGGACATTACGAGTTTGTGGTGCTACCCTTTGGGTTAACTAATGCCCCCGCAACTTTCATGTGCTTCATGAACAACATATTTCATCAATATTTGGATAAATTTGTGCTCATATTTATTGATGATATATTGATATATTCCCACACTATAGAAGAGCACAGGGAGCACCTCTGATTGGTGCTGCAAACCCTCCGAGAACACCAGTTATATGCCAAGTTCAGCAAGTGCGACTTCTTCAAGGAAGAAACACAATATCTGGGCCACATAATCATGAAGGAAGGGATCGCGGTAGACCCCGAAAAGATAAAGACCATAATGGAGTGTTCTGTACCAAAAGATGTAGCAGACATC
This sequence comes from Pinus taeda, assembly GCA_000404065.3. NCBI lineage: Eukaryota > Viridiplantae > Streptophyta > Pinopsida > Pinales > Pinaceae > Pinus > Pinus taeda. Next base: position 58,127 of record APFE030568017.1, read on the forward strand.
AGGTCCTTTATGGGGCTAGCTAGTTACTACAGACGATTTGTGGAAGGATTCTCAAGAGTAGCATATCCTATCACTTCCTTACATAAAAAAGGAAGAGCGTTCAGATGGACCCCGGAATGTCAAAGAAGTTTCGAGCAGCTTAAGCACCTGCTCACCACCGCACCCATTTTTTGCATAGCTGATCCTGATAAGGACTATGTAGTGTGCATCGACGCAAGCAAGGAAGGTGTGGGAGGCGTGTTGATGTAGGAAGGGAAGGTAATTGCTTATGAGTCAAGGAAACTAAAGGAGCATGAGCAGAAACATTCCGCTTATGACTTAGAGTTGGCAGCTGTCATACACGCCTTGAAGATGTGGCGACATTATCTTATTGGAAGGAAATTTTTACTACTAACAGACCACCACAGTTTGACCAATTATTTTAGCCAGCCCACTTTAAATGCTAGGCAAGCATGGTGGGTGGATTTCCTAAGTAGTTTTGACTTTGAAATTAAACATTTGAAGGGAAAATAAAACTGGGTGGGAGGCACTTTAAGTCAAAAATTACAGTGTTTATATGAAATTTCCTATAGTGAATGGAAAAGCCCCTTCGAGGGGATGATACAAAAAGCGGTAGAACAAGATACTGTATACTAGCAAAAAAAACAACAAGTACAATAGCCTACCTGCGAGGAAAATTAGCAAGGCTATGGGGTGGATGATGCTGGAATGTTGTACTACAAGAAGAAGTTATATGTACCCAATCAAAACAGCCTTAGAAAACTGATTTTGGATGAATTTCATATCAGTCACTACACTAGACACCTGAGATATCAGAAAATGATAAGTGCACTCGAAAATAATACTACTGGTCGGGTATGAAGAAGAATGTGGCCGAGTATTTGGCACGGTGTTTGGAGTGCCAACAAATTAAAGCGGAGCATCAACACCCAGCAGGGTTATTGCAACCCTTACCCATTCCGGAATGGAAGTGGTAAACCATTTCTATGGATTTTATAATAGGGTTGCCTAAGACAAAGAAGAATAACGATTCTATTATGGTGGTGGTGGACAAATTGAGTAAAGTGGCGCATTTTATACCTGTGCAATCCACCTACAGATCAGTACAAATTGCCCATGTTTTCATGCAAAATGTGTTTAGATTGCATGGACTACCAAAAATGATAATCTCGGACCGTCACATGAAATTCACATCGGTGATTTGGAAGACATTATTTGCAGAATTAGGGACACAACTGAACTTTAGTACAGTGTATCACCTACAGACTGATGGACAAACAGAATGGGTGAACTAGGTGGTGGAAGACATGTTAAGGGATTATGCAATGCAACAACCAACTAAGTGGGAGGAGTACTTACACTTGGTGGAGTTTGCATACAATAATGGCTATCATACTTCATTACAAATGAGCCCCTTTGAGGTTTTGTATGGGCGGAAATGTTGTACACGCTCAAGCTAGGGCGGACCTGAAGACAAATTAAGGTTAGGGCCAGAAATGCTTAAGGAAATGGAGGAGATGGTAAAAAAGGTACGGTCTAATTTAAAAGCCGCTCAGGATAGGCAAACGAACTTTGTTGACCAGAAAAGGAGGTTTAAAGAATACCAAGTTGGTCATCATGTATATGTGAGAATTCAAGCAAAGAGGAGTACACCGCAATGGAGTGGGTGTACCAAGTTGGCACCCTGATATTGTGGGCCATTCTAGGTCATGGAAAGAATTAGGTTGGTGGCTTACCAGCTTGCCCTACCAAGTCATATCCGGGTCCATAATGTCTTCCATGTCTCTGTATTAAAAAAATATGTTTATGATCCTACACATGTGATCAGATGGCAGGATGCACAGGTGCGAATTATTTCCAGTAGACCAGTCTAAAAGTTTTCTTTTAAAGAAACTGATTTAGAATATTACATGTTGTATGTCAAACCGGAAGGAGAAGTCTTGGTCGAGCCACTGAGCATTCTCGACCAGATAGAAGTATTGTTGCGGAAGTGAGCTATTACCCAAGTTAAAGTGCAGTGGCAACACTTTGGGCCTGATGAGGCCACTTGGGAAGATGAAGAGCTCATGAAAAAAGCTTACTTAGGGTTGTTCATGGTCAACAGACATCGGGACGATGTCCAATTTCAGGAGGGGGAGATGTAATGCCCTAGGGAAATGTAAATATTTGACCTTACTGTGGTTAAAAAAAGAAGAGAAACTAAATATGACATTATTAACTTTTTTGAAATTTAATAATATTTTTATTATTTCTTTAATAAGATAAAAAGGTCTTTTTTTTTTAAATGCTGGCAACTTCTAAGTAGGAAGTTGGGGAAAAACAGTTGCATTGATTGCAACCCTAACTATCTCTCCTGACTGGAAAGGTTTCCAGGAAAAAAAAGGGGAGAAGTTAGGCTGTGCTGTGAGGACAGACAAAAAAGAAAAGAAAAATGGCTAAGTCTGGTGAGGACTAGATAGCCAAGCACTAGGTGCAGATATCTTGCTGAGGATAGTGGTCCTGTAAGAGAGCATGGGGGGAGATTCTGGTCCCGAAAGACGAATCTCAAGGTTGGGTGGCAAATAGAAGCAGGAGACAGAGGAAAGCTCAGTATCTGGAAGGCGTTGCGAGTGGCAGTAGCTCTGAAGAAACAAAGGCGAATAGTTTTGTGAAATAAGCACATTGGCATCCAAGAACAGGTACCAAACAAAACTCTATTTGCTGTGCATGATTAAGTTTTGTATTATTCGTTTGAAATAAAAGAAAAGAACTTTAGTAGAAAGAAAATATTAAACCCCTGTACGTAATTAATTCTGTAATTAAAATGTACCCGTTAAATAATGAAACCATTGGTGGTATTTTTAGAGGATCTAGAAGAGGGAAGGGTACTTAAACTGCTTAAAATCTGGAAACAAGTGAGTAAGAGTGACCACGGTAACTGGTAGAGTTGTATAGATTTGGACCACGCTAAAACTTCGATAATGACCCCTAGGAAGCAGTAGGTGTAGTATTTAACAAACCACTAATTAAATCGCTGGTGGGTAGGTGTAATTCTGAAACTGCAAATATAAATTTCATACTTAGAAAATGAACCAAAAAGACGAGAATCTTCCTGTTAATACTAACCAGAACGAGGAGGGTAGAAACCAAGTGGTACCAGTCCATAACTTTCGTTGGGTACTATACGAAGGTATGGTATGGCATAATAACATCGATTATTTAAAAATGCATACATATCCTTACAATTAACAAGCTGGTACACAGTGAAGTTGTAAATATATACAGTGTATAAACGTAAGAGAATTCTATGTCGTGGGTTGTAACTGATGGGCCACAGAGAACTGTGGAGGGAGAAAACCCTGTATCATGCAAACCAGCCCGTCAATGGTTACTATGCATGCAGACCTCCAGGACTTTATAGGTGGGGTTTCACAACAAATAATTAACTAAGAAACCTTACATATAGGATTTAATTACCAGATATAAGCACGGAGGCAGTAAAGAACCAGTAAAGAACTAAAGATGATAAGTACAGAGAATTGAAATAGTGCCAGACATTTAAACAATCAGTTAAATTTTGGTTCAACTATTAGATTGAATAGCAATCCCAATGGGGACTGTTATCTTTCACAAATATAAACAGAAAGCAAGGTGTGAAATCTGTATCAATAAAACATGCAGTTGTATATAGCTAGAAATCAACATCCATTAGCATTTGGTGGTAACATTGTAACAAAGGGTTACACAAATGCAAATATACATTCGGAGAAGAGAATAAATTAACCAAGGCGCTTCTAGCAGCTTCACTCAGGAGTTCTTGAGAGTTGCTTCATAGCACCGTGCAAGCTCATTTAATACAACCTGGTAAGCCCTGGAACATTCCGTGGCGGATAAAATAACATACATAATTACATTAGAATAACATTGTTCAACCAACGCTAGAGAACTAAAAACAAAACCCTCTACCCGAGCAAAAAGGGGTACAGGTCTCAACGCCAACAGCTCTCAGCTGTGCAAGAAAGATTACCCTGCTAACTCAACAAGCCTTTAAACCTTTGGAACTCGGAAGGCTGTGCAACAAAACTAGTATAGCCAACCATCTCAGATTCAAATCATCTAATGAGTCAAATTCATTTAAAGAATAGCTATCTGGGAGAAAACCCTTACTTGGGCTTCTTGAGCAAGTGAAACAAGTGAGATGCCGACTCGTAGCCTCGCCTGAGGGTCTCAGATGTTTGAGGCAAGCTCTACAACCATAACACACCATTACGTCTTTAGTTAGCAGATAGAAGTGGAAGCGTTCAAAAGGAAACAAAATTCCGGAGATGAAAATGCCAAATAACTGTAAAAAGAAAAACATAATCGGAATTTTCCATGTGATAGGGTCACCATATTCTCACATTTGGTGGTCTTCTAATCTGTTCCAAGGCCTGGCGACAGACAGGGCAGACCTGCAGAAAACTAAGAGGAGAAACAGAGCTGGAGCCAAACGGTGGAGGCGATAATGCGACCCGATAACCAAGTGATGTATGAACCAAACCATGAAAGGGTTGAACCGTCAGATCATAACCCAGCCCATCCTTCGATGAAGTGGCGAAAGGATTGAGGTAAATGATTGTGGATAGAGGAGCCTTCTCGTGCCATGTAGAGGGCAGAGCAAGAAGAATTAACACCAATAGCTAGAGTATTAATTCTAAACAGTACAACATAGCCAGAGTATATTCAATGAAATGCCAAGTGTAACATATATCTGCCAAGTTACTGATTGCAAGGAGGCAAATGATTTCCAAAGTACATGCAAAGTTAATGAGCCCAGATCCTATAGTGCCAAGTTGACAACATCACCATGAATCCAATAATCTGGTTGTCAGAAAAACTTCACCAACGACCGGAGTAGTAAAGGGTTGCTGACGTAATAGTTCTATAGTAATATGTAATATTTTTTTTTTTTACTATGGTAGTTTATTGGGAGACATGACACACTTAGTATTAGAGGAATAAAAAAAATTATAATCCATAGAGACAAATAAAATGTAATTATAGTGTATAATATATAAAGATCATCATATATAGTAGCGCACATATAAGTGTAGAGGGTTATCTCTTTTAGTCTAGTTCTGGTCATAGGTTTAATTCTCTTGACACTGGCTTAGACTAAGTAGTTGAGCAGACATACCTGGTCTTTTTAGATAGATTTGCCTAATACAAATACTCTCTGCACAAAAATCTCTAAAAAGAGTGAACAAAAAAAAATACCAAACACATGCACATTCCTATATCAAAACCAAAATGACCATTGTGTGTGTGTATATATAATATATTATATATATATATATATATAAAATTAATTAATAGCTAGATCAAAACCCAAAGTGACCATTGTCATGATAAACTTGGGGTAAAGTTCCATCTTGATTTTTGATTAGAGTCATTAACTTATAATTTAAGTTTTTTTTATAAAAAAATAGTATAAAAGTTGAAAATTGGTATAATATAATTATAAATTTAAATTATTTTTTAATATTAATGTAAATAAGATTTTATACTATTGTTTGTTTAGTTATTAATATTTCAAATAATTTTATTAGATTATTAATATTTTCAAATAATTTTATAGATATTGATAAAGGAATTAAAATTAAAATATAAATTCTTACCATATTATTTTACTTTTACTGTATTTCCCTATATATGTAATGCTTGTATTTAAAATAATAAAAAGAAAATAAGAAATGATAAATTGAAAAAGAAAAATAGGTAATTAGTATTAGAGGATTTTTTCTTTAACTTTATAATCATGATAGAGAAAAGTAAAAATATAATAATAGTATATAATATATAGATGTCAAAACATATAAATATTATAAGTCAATGTAGATCCATCTTAACTTTGGAGTGTTAAGCTTTGTGAGAGATCAAATCTAAGGTGCAAGTTTTTACTCAAGTTTTGCACTCAAAATAGAGGTTTGAACTTCCAAAGATTTGATCCTTTAGGTGCTTGATAGATCTAGAGAGTATGTATGCCTCCATAGAGAGTAGCCAAATAAGGAGGTCTCAAACACGAGTTTTGTTGTGGGCTTGTTGTGACCTTAAAATTGAATTATTATTATTATTATTATGAGACACTTTACAATCCAATATGGGGAGATATTGTCCTGAAACATTATAAATAGTAATAACAAAAATACCTTTTAATGTTAGACATAAATAAAATACTTTAGTTTCCATATTTTTACATCAACTTTATATAGACGAGTAAAATAATTGGCAGTAATTTTTTTTTTTTTTTTTTTTTTTTTAATTTGATTTATAATAGCTCTTTTCAATTCAAGTGATTGTAAATCCTTAATTGTCTGATATGAGGTTGACATATTGCGTTTAGAACAAAGTGCTGCATGTAGCTTAGAAAAATTATTCATAAAAAATGCATAAAAATTACAACTTATATTGGTAATGCTAAATTAATAGTGGCCAATAATAGTGGTCAATAGCCAAATAGAATCCTATATTCTAGCTTTGGCACAAAGTAATAAATTGAAATGTGAGGTGGATAAATCAATTACTTGGCATAAGAATTTGTATAAATGTTGGTGGGTAATAACTACTAGTAAATCTACACATTTACAGTTTTACTCCTACATAAGTGTTAAGGAAAATATAAATAATGGTGGGAAATAAGTCCTGGTAAATATATTTATTTATGTCTTATTATTCATTTTTATGCAAAGACTTATAAAACCATTGTGGAAAGTAATTGTTCATAAATATATTATTTAATTGAGTATGATCTATTTTCAAAGAATTTATTTTTCGATAATCTTCCTGCAAAGCTTAAGAAAAAATCAGTACATAAATATTTACAAATCACGCATGAACACTCTGCAACAATATCAATAAATTATAACATACACTAACACAATCATATTAAAAATATTAATATAACTAAAAACTTCATTTATATCTAGCATTGATAAATATAATAATAGAAATAATAATACAAAAATTATCACAGTATATTTTACAAAAATTACACCCAATCTGTTTTTCCTGACCGTTATACTTAGCAAAAATTACAGCGAATCTGTTTTTTCTGACGGTTTTTCTTTACGAGCAGAATTTGATAACTGCCAGCTATATGAACAGTCTTTCCAAAAGAGCAAAATAATAACTACAAAACTGCAGACATGCGCCGCCCAATCCATTCATCATTCAAGTGAGCCCAGTTGCCAAGAAAAAGGAGCGAAGACCATGGACGGCGGAGAAGATACATGGAATTAATATACCCTGTCATGATTTTCATGAGAAGATTATGGTGATATTTGGGTGGAATTTGCTGGGTAAATTGTTTGTTAGAGGGTGATTGGTCTGTGGAATATAGTGTAAAAAATTACAAGATGTCAAGATAAACAAGTTAGAAACTGTGAAAAACCTTAAGTATGATGGGCTGGCATCTTTTAAAATTTAAAATTCCAACCTTGGTGAGAGGAAATGAATACAGAATTATCACAATTGAGTTAGAAAAAGCATATATCAATTTTTTAAATACACTAAATATTTGACAAAATTTTTATTGAGCACATTCTTTTGAAAATCAATTTGAATTTTTAATTAAAAAATAAAAAATCAACATACTCTCATCTACATGAAGTTGACAAAAAACGCTTTAAAGTTAAATATGTAATTAAATATATGAGAGAATTAACCAAACATTATATTTTACATTGGCTTCAATAACACTTTTGCAAGGGCTGCAATAACACCTTCACATTATGGTTAACTAAAATGTTTGAAAAATAATACAACAATTAAAAAGAAAGAAGGTGAGTCGACCGAATTCCACTGCAATTAAAACGTAACTTAGGTTAAAATTAGTTTTTTAATAAAACACCTCATTATTCAAGGGTTAACGTTAATGAATGCAATTAAAAATAAGGTGACTCGACCCTACTCCACAATTAAAATGTAGATAATATACCATGGAAAAACGACATCTCAGCAGGAGAGAGAGCTCCGAATGAAGCTATGAAATAACTTATGGGCCAATTTTCACAAGAGGGCTAACTTTATTTCAGTATTTTGAGGCGGTACCAGTTAGCCACCAATGAAGACTCTAATGCCGATTGTCATCTTGGAGATTGGCAAACAGGATTAAGATGAAGTGCCAGCAGAAATGGACCCTTTAGAATTCTGATACCCGCCATAGATGTCTGAGGCAAGTCCCCATAAACCCAACAGCATGGAGATAATTTTAATGGCATCCATATTATATTCGAAGAAGAGGACTGCCATAATGGAAACAATGGGCAGGCACAAAGCATTGATAATATTAAGGAATAAGGAGGAAACCAGAAATGTGAGTGCCAAAGCACCCCCAGAAACCAATCTGACATCCTATGGCAGTCCACACGATGGTCATGTAGTAAGATACTATTCTTGATTTGAAACTCTGGGCTTCACTAAACATCATGCTGAACTCTCCACTAGCCAAAAGTCCTGCAACACTAATTACACTTGCAACCATGGGCACATGTAACTGTGTTTCTACTGTTAGAAAAATTGAAGAAAAATTTACACGCAGAGAGGCAGAGTAAAATATTTTGCGAAATTACTTTCGCGCAGCTCTTTTTGAGGGGTGACATTCACTATGCTCTATGACTAACTCTTTGATAAGCTATTATAGAGACTTAACAAAGTAGGTTTGGAGCAACAGAATAAAAATTTAGTATTGAATTCTAAAACACTAAAATAAATCTACATGAGACTGATGCTCATTCACCTAGGTTTGGAGCAACACACTAAAAACTTAGTATTGAATTCTAAAACATGAAAATACATTTACATGATACTTCGGCTCATTCACCAAGTAAAACAAAGGTTTTACAGTGATTTACATTTTACGCTGGATAACACATAGTATAGTAAAACAACACTTTTGTTGTTTTCAGGCGCCCACCAAAATTTGCTCCACCATTTTCTCCTTAGAGACCCTCCCTCCTTTTTTTTTAAAAATCTTTTACCCTCTCCTTTTACAAAAATGACTTTTACATTCATATTTAACTCAATATACGATTTTACATTTAATTCATGACATAAAAAAATAATTAATATGATGTTGTTGTTGGGTGTGATCAGAATCACGCAGGTGTTTGTGGAGTGTGGGCAATAGTCGCTGAATGAATGTTTTCCCATATCTATTTAACAAAATACATTAAATGTTTTAAATTCCTTGCTGTGTTTCGGAATGGTTCGAGCTTGGTTTCAGTCCTTCCATCTTCAAACAAAGATGCAACTTGCAAAAAAAAATTCTGACAAATATGGTTGCTGTCGGAGTGTTTATTGCGGTGGTTGTGATTATTATTTCTAACAATCCCCCTTAATCACAATTGACACCATTGACAATTCCCAAACAGTTTCTGAGATAAACAAAACTTTCATGTGCCAATGACTTTGTGAAGATATCAACAATGACCTGCAGTGCTGCAACACTATTTCATCATTGTTAATCAACTCTTTAATAAAATAATATTTAGCATCAATATGCTTGGTCCTCTTGTGGAAGACATAATTCTTTGACAATGCAATGGCTGAGGTGTTGTCATAGAAAATAGTTGTAGCTCCCTTTTGGTCATGACGAAGATCCCTCAACATCCTTCTCATCCAAACTTCCTAACACGCTGTTGTTACTACGACATATTCAACTTCTGTTGTTGACAGTGACACTATTGGCTGCTTCTTGGAGGCCCATGAAATGGCTCCTGAACCCAAATGAAAAACATACCCTTACGTGCTTTTTCTTTCATCGACATTGCCTGCCCAATCATTGTCAGTGAAACCAACCACCCTGAAATCTCTTGTTCCTGTTTACAAAATGCCATACTATTTTGTCCCATTGACATAACCTAAAATCTTTTTCATTGCTTGCCAATGTGTTTCCTTGGGTGTCTCCATGAACTTTGACACCAAACTTACTACATACATTATATCTGGCCTAATGGCGGTTAAATACATCAAGTTGTCTATTATGTTTTTGTATAATATCTGGTTGAGATTGTTGCTACAATCTTCTTTGCTCAACTTCAACCCTATGACAGTTGGAGTTGGTGTGGACTTACTATTCTGCGTTATAAATCTCTCCAAAATGTCTACCACATACTTCGCTTGAGAGATAAAAATTCCATTTTCTGTTTGCTTCACTTCTATGCCCAACAAATATCTTATCAATCCCAAGTTAGTCATTTCAAATTGACTCGTCATGACTTGTTTGAAATCAGTGATGAGGAGATCATCATTGCCTGTAAAAATCAAGTCATCTACATATAAGACGATAATGAGAATCTTACCTTTGCTCTCTTTGATGTAGAGAGTAGGCTCACCGTCGCATTTTTCGAAACCATTGTCCAACAAGTAAGCATCTATCCGACTGTACCATGTGTGCGATGCTTGCTTCAACCCATAAAGAGCTTTCCTCAACCGATACACTTTGTCTTCTTAGCCTTCAACCTCATAACCAAACGGTTGCGCAACATACATTTCCTCTTTCAACACTCCATTCAAGAACATTGATTTTATGTCCATTTGATGCACTTTCCATTTGTGTTGCGTGGCAATCGCCACAACTGCATGCACTATCTCCATCCACGCGATGGTGCGAACATATTTGCGTAATCTTCCATGTTGCTAGTTGTATCCTTTGAAAACTAGCCTTGCTTTGTGCCTTTCAATCTTTCCCTCAATGTTGCTTTTGGTCTTATAGACCCACTTCACTCCAATGACATGTTTTTCTTTCGGAAGGTTCACTAACTCCCATGTGTCATTCCTTTCTATTGCTTCTATTTCTTCCTCTATTGGTGCAACCCACTTTTCTTCTTTGACTGTATCATCAAAATGGATTGGGTCATCTACATGACAAAATAATGCAAATAATGAATTTAGACTAGCGTTGCTATCAACTTCTTCTTGCTCATAAATTTCATTTAAATTTCTGAATTTTGGTGTTCTTGTGCTTGTTGAAGATGGGCTTGACATGTCACTTGGTGTTGCACTTTGCGGTGTGCTTAGAGAAGCACTTTCTTGGCTGAGCGAAATTGTCCTATTATTTGTTGATGGTGTTGCTTGATGCCTACTTTGTTGTGATTTAATAGGCATAGAGGGAGTCACTGTTGGGGAATTACTTGTTGTTGTTAATTCCTCTTTTTCCTCATGTGGTATGCATGCTTTGACATTGACTGTCTTCTCTAAACTTCCATCCCATGCTTCCTCTTCTATGAACTGCACATCTCTATTGATTATGACCTTCTTGGTTAATGAATTTTAGAGTTTGTATGCCTTGGATTCATCACTGTATCCAACAAATATACATTTCTCCCCCTTGTTGTCCAACTTCTTCCCCAAATCATCTAGGACATGTGCATATACCACACATTTAAAAACTCTTAAGTGAGTGACACTATGCTTTCTTCCACTCCATGCCTCTTCAGGAACTATGTTCTGGATGCTTTTGGTTGGACATCTATTCAATATATATGTTGCATAAGCGATAAATTCAGACCAATAGTCATTTGGTAAATGCTTTGCCTTCAACATGCTCCTTGCCATCTCGATAATGGTCCTATTCTTCCTTTCTACCACACCATTTTGCTAAGATGTATACCTTGTTGTAAATTGCTTGTGAATTCCATGCTCCCTGCAAAATCGAACGAAATCATTTGAGATATATTTGCCACCTCTGTCAGTCTTAACGACTTTGATGTGGTGTCCACTTTGCTTCTCAACAAGAGCCTTATATTGGCGAAAGTGCTCAAACACTTCACTTTTCTATTTTAGGAGAAAGACCCATGTCTTCCTTGTGTAGTCATCAATGAAGGTCAATACATAATGACTACCACCAATTGATAGTGTTTGCATTGGTCCACATAAATCTAAGTGGAGAATCTCCAAAGGTTCGGATCCAAAATGGATCTTGAATAAAAAACCTCTAAGTCTAAAAGTCTTCAAAAATATGTTTTAAAACTGTGAAAATAGAGTAGGTCCATCAAGTGATATCGCATCGGGAGAAAGCAAGCAATGTGTTAAGACCTTAGCCGTAAGGGAAGTGTGATTGCGGTTAGTGATATAACATTGATCGTGGATCGAGTGCGCAGATCAACGTTGGGGATAAACGATCAATATCGCATCGCAATAACCTAAAGGGAGGACTTAACATAGGCAAAAGGCTTTTAGTAGACCCGAAGGAGTTATGAATTAAACAACGAAGGATTTGAGTTCCATGGTAAACGGTAATTTGGGTAGGCTACAGGCGGTAAGTTGTATTGGAAGTTCTTCACCCGATTCCATACATTGGTCGACATGTAGCATGGCATAGGAGAGAGAAAACCACTCTTTTCGACCAGGTAATCTTCGCACAAGTGGGCCATCTGAAATGACTGTCATCTGTTAGATTGGAGATCGTAGATCAACGACAGAGATTGCATCATGATATCGCATTGCAATATCGCATCGCAGTAACACATCATGACAATACAAAGGAGTGGCACTATGCGACATGTGATAAAGCAAACCCAAAAGGATTATATACATAGTTCCATAAATTTTGAGTTTCAATAATCAGTTTTGTTGTCGGGATTTCTATGTATTTCTTTGTATTTCGATAATATTGTATAAAGAACAAATATGCATTATATCGAGGATTTGTGCAGGGGAAGACTAAACAGTCGGTTTCACTATGCCCACCGATCCTTCTGTTTTTAAAAAGGAGTTCTTTGTGCTTTAAGCATTTTGTTTTAACATAACATGTCCAACGCCGAAAAGGGAGATGAAGGGACAAAGGCCAGGAGGCAGAGAGCCCAAAAAGGAAGTTGAACGGATAGGGCCAAGAGGCTTAAAAACCACTCCATGGCAGAGCAGAGGGGACACAGAAAGAGCAAGAGAAAGCAGAAGACAAAGAGCAAAAGGAAGCGGTTGTGGACTCTTGTAGACTTGACGATTTTGAGTAAATCCCTGTTGTTTTTGCCACTGTTGGGTTGAGACTCTATTTGAGCTCACACATGTAATATTCTGCTCTTAATGACATAATATAGAGGTCAACACTGAAATCTTGGACTAGGAGACGTAGCCAGGGGGTCTGGTGAACTCGATTATTTTGATTGTGTCAATGTGTGTTTATTATGCTTTATAATTGTTCATTGTCTATATTATTCACAATCTTTTTGATATGTTGCACTAAATAATATAGGCATTCTTGCACGAGTCTGTAATACCTTTTCTTCTTGATTTATTATCCATTTCAGATCAAGTGGTATCAGAGCATTTGGTTTTGGTTTTATTAAGGTTAGACAAGCTTGCGTCGGATCTTGAATGCTAACTAAATTAAAGATTAGATTACGAGAAGGAGAATTTGTTGAGGCTAATCCAGAGATTGGAAGAGTCTATTCTCAAAGGATAATGGAAGAAGAAGCTACATTAGGATCAGAATCTCAATTTATAGAAATTTTTAAGACACTCTAAGCCATGGTGGAAGAGATGTATTTGGAATTCAAGGAGGGTTGAGGTGAAAACAATTCAATAGCTAAACCAGACAAACGAGAAGATGAACCTTTTCTAGTTGCCCTTCCAGAAGGCAAAGGGAAAGGGGAAATGCCTCCTCCACCATCTCCTCCATCATCGCCTTCGTTATCCTCATCATCTTCTAGCTCTTCTAAGTTGAAGAAGAAGAAAACTTCCTTAATCAAACTAGATGTGAAGTTTGATTTGCCAATTTATGATGGAGAACTCAATGCGGAAAAGCTAGATAATTGGATAAGACAAATTGATGTATATTGCAGGGTACAGAACGTTGATTTAGAAAGGAAGAAGATTCAACTGGATAGCCTTCAACTTGGAGGAATTGCACTAGTATGGTGGGAAGGCAAGACATAAGCTGATCTACAAAAACATGGTAAAATCATTTCTACCTGGAATGAATTTGTTTCTACTATCAAAAAGTAATTCTATCCTTTAGCTTACATGAAGCAGGCAATGATGAGTTGGAAAACTCTTTGTCAATTAAAGGGTCAAAGTGTACAAAGTTATACTTAGGAATTCGGGAAAAGAGCTTTAACTCTAGGCATATCATTAGATTCACCTGAGACTTTATTGAAGTATATAAGTGGTATTCATAGCTATTTAAAGCATACTATTCTCATGTTTAATCCCACTAGCTTAGATGATGAATCAATTCAAGCCACACATATAGAAGCTAGAGGTATGAATGTAAACCCAGAGGTTGGGGGATCATCTAAATATTCTGTAAGCAAGAACAGGGAAAAGAAGAAACTGAAATGGAAGGAGAGGAAAGCAAACATTGTAATGAAGGATAAACATTCATGCACTCATTGCAAGAAAGAAGGACACGATGAAACACACTGCTAGTCTTTGCATCCACAATGGAAACCTAAGAAGTTCAGTGGAGTGAAGAAAAATAATGATGCTGCTATTCAGCAGGACTTGGGATTAGACTCAGGCAATGAAAGAATAGTTATAGCCACAGGTATTAAAGGTAAAGATTTTGAAGCATCCACAAGTAATTCTGCAGAATTTGTTGATAATGAAAATAATGAGAAGGAAAGAAATGAGCTTTTTCATATTAGAGTAATTTCCAAGCACAATAAGATTGATACTTTGTTTGATAGTGGATCACAAGTAAATTTGATTTCTAAAACAATTGTAAAGAAGTTTGGATTACAAACAAAACCTCATGAGAAGCCATATCCATTAGGTTGGGTGTGTGATAAAACAAAGCTACAAGTAATGAGACAATGTAAACTTAGGTTTGCTGTTGGATCAACATTTGTAGATGAGGTTGAATTAGATATATTTCCATTGGATATATGTGGTATTGTTTTGAGAAGTCCATACTTGTATGATAGGCAAACTATTTTCTATAGAGCTAAGAATAAGTATCAACTCACTAAAAATGGAATAGAATACATTGTAAGAGCTCATAAAATCAAAGATAACTATTCTCTCATAAACTCAGGGCATATGAAAAGAATTGTGAATTCAAGTAAGAAATTTTTACTAATGGTTGTAAAGGAAAAGGATCCTAAAAAATCCAACGCATTTGAAAGCTGTGATTCTAAACAGAAAGCTGGTTTAGTTATAGTTGTTTCAGAGTATGATGTTCTATTTCAAGAATGAAAAGGTCTACCAACCAAGTGAGAAATAGTACATGATATTTATTTGCAGCAAGATGCTCCATTACCTAGGTTGTTAGCTTTAGAGAATGCAGAAATAAAAAACAAGGTACAGGATTTGCTTGATAAAGGGTTTATACGACCAAGAAAATCACCATGTGGATCTCTAATCGTGCTGGTGAGAAATAAATATGGTTCATGGAGAATGTGATTTGATTATAGAGCACTAAATAAAATAACCATCAAGAATTGTTATCCTCTTCCTCATATTGATGATTTATTAGATCAATTGAAAGAAACATTTTACTTTTTTAAGTTAGACTTGCGAAGTGGTTATCTTCATGTCAGAGTTGCAGAACAGGATGCATGGAAGACTGCTTTCAAGACAAAGCAAGGATTTTATGAATGGTTGGTTATGCCTTTTGGCTTAACTAATGCTCCTGCTACATTTATGAGAGTTATGAATGATATACTCAGACCATTTATTGATGACTTTGTAATTGTTTATTTAGATGGCATTCTTATTTTTAGTAAGACATGGGAAGACGATTGAAAGCATGTGAAGTAGAATTTAGATGTTTTAAAAAGAGAAAATCTCTATGTAAAACTGTCAAAATGTGAATTTGGTAGAACATCTTTAAATTATTTGGGTCATATTGTAGGGGATGGTGAATTGAAGATAGATCCCTCTAAGGTTAAAGTAATTGTGAATTGGCCTAAACTCAAATCTGCTACAGAGGTTAGGAGTTTTCTAGGGGAAGCACAATATTGGAGAAACTTTATTGCTAACTTTTCTTTGATGAAAGCTTCATTACATGCTTTAACATGATTGAAACAGGTGTTTGAGTGGGGAGGCAAATAGCAGAAAGCCTTTGACACCTTAAAAGAGAAAATCAATACAACACCAATACTATCAGTGCCAAATCTTCAACATCCATTTGAGATTGAGATAGATGCCAATGACTATGCCATAGGAGCAGTGTTCATGCAACACGGAAAGCCCATATGCTATCATTCTGCGACATTTACTTCTGCAGTAGTTAATTATCCCACATATGATAAAGAATTGTATGCATTAGTACAAAGTGTGAAAAAGTGGAAACATTACCTAATGGGTAAAGAAACAAGCATACATACAGATCATCGACCACTTCAATATTTGTACTCACAAACTAAATTTCAGCAACCAAGACATTATAGGTGGATAGGCTTCTATAGCAATTTCATCTTGTCATCAGATATAAGAAAGGCATACACATTAAAGTTGCAGACATGTTATCAAGACCAATCATAAATACATCTACTATACTTAAGCATAACTCAGTAATGCATTAAAGTTACATTAAACAATATGCTCAAGATGTAGATTTTAAAGATGTCTATGCAACTTTAAGTCATGGCAAGCAAGTAGAAGAATTGGATTATTATGTAAAGGACCAAATCTTATATCATTTGAGAAAGTTATGGATTCCACAAACTGAAAGAGTTAACATAATTCGAGAAGCACATACTTCTCTCATATCAAGGCATTTTGGTGTAAGTAAAACAATTGCACAATTGCAAAGGTTCTGTTTTTGGCCAAGAATGCATGAGACAATTTCTAGATATATCAAAAGGTGTACTATGTGTGGTACAAGCAAGCCCAATAATAAAAAATTAGGCTTGTACACTCCACTTCCAATTCCTTCTCGTCCTTGGAAAAGTGTTTCCATGGATTTTGTTGGTGGATTGCCAAAATGTAGGAAAGGTCATGATTATTTGTATGTTGTTGTGTATAAGTTCAGTAAAATGTGTATTTTGATACCATGTAATAAGCAGGTTAGAGCAGAAAAAACAACAAAGTTTTTCTTTCAGAATGTATGGGTTCATTTTGGGTTACCCACTTCTATTGTATCTGATCGAGATTCTCGATTTGTTGGGAAGTTTTGGTCAAATTTATGGGAGTTGATGGACACCAGGTTGAAGAAGAGCACAACATTTCATCCACAAACAGATGGTCAGACAGAAGTGGTCAACAAGATAGTGATCTAGTTGCTCAGAGGCTATTGTAGCAAGCATCCCAAGATTTGGGATGAGCATTTGTGTTATGTGCAGCATGCTTACAACCGTGCCAAGCACTCCTTTTGAGACTTGTTTTGGTTTTACACCAAAGTCTCCCTTGGATTTTGTCTTTGGTAAAGACATAACAATTGATGGACACAGTGATGTGGACAAAGCAACCAAGTTCATTGAACAAATCCAAGAAATTCACGAGGCAGCACAAGAATAATTAGAAATAAGTCAAGCCAAGTACAAGGAAAGACATGACAAGCATCGAGCTGAACATAGTTTTGAAGTTGGTGATCAAGTCTGGCTGTACATGAGCAAAGACAGAATGCAAGGTGAAGGTAAGAAGCTAAAACCAATAAGGTATGGACCTTACAAGATACTTGATAAAATTGGTGAAAATGCTTTTTGCTTTGATTTGCGAGCTTATATGAAGATCTATTCAGTCGTTAATACAAAAAACATGAGATTGTATGAACCTTCATTGATTGAGGATCCTGAAGAGCAAAGTCAGTTGCCTTCCATTGGGGATTTGTTGCTTGAGTATCTCAATGAGTTATAGGAGGACACAGTTCTAGACAGGAAGGTGAGACCTATGGGTCAAGGGGATGTTGAGTATTTGAGAGTAGGACTCAAGGGTTCAAATCCAAGCAAGGCATGAAGGATAGAAATGGGACAAGTGAGGGAACTGTATCCTCACTTGACCGATGCCTAAAACCAACTTTTGGTGGTCCAAAATCTTTTCAGTGGGAAGGCATGATCCAAAATGGATCTTGAATAAAAAACTTCTAAGCCTAAAAGTCTTCAAAAATATGTTTTAAAACTGTGAAAATAGAGTAAGTCCATCAAATGATATTGCATCGGGAGAAAGCAAGCATTGTGTTCAAACCTTAGCCGTAAGGGAATTGCGATTGCAGTTAGCAATATAACATGAACCATGGATCGAGCGCGCAGATCAGTGGTGGTGATAAATGATCAATATCACATCGCAATAAACTAAAGGGAGGACTTAACACAGGTGGAAGGCTTTCAGCGAACTCGAAGGAGTTATGAATTAAGAAGTGAAGGATTTTAATTTTGTGGTAAATGGTAATTCGGGGAGGCTGCAGGCAGTAAGTGGTATTGCAAGGGCTTCACTCGATTCCATACTCTGGATGACACGTAGTATGGTGTAAGAGAGAGAAAACCACTTTTTTGGGGCGGGTAATCTTCACGCAAGTGGGCCATTCAAAATGACTATCATCAGTTGGATTGGAGATCGTAGATCAATGGTAGAGATTGCATCGCGATATCACATCGCAACAGCACATCACAAAAATACAAAGGAGCAACACTATGCAACATGTGACATGCGATAAAGTGGACTCGAAAGGATTATATACATAGTTTCATAAATTTTGAGTTCCGATAATTAGTTTTGTTGTTTGGATTTCTATCTATTTCTTTGTATTCTGATAATATTGTATATAGACAAAATATGCATTATTGGGAATTTGTGTGAGGGAAGACCAAACGGTCAGTTTCACCACGCCCGCCGATCCTTCTGTTTTTAAAAAGGAGTTCTTTGTGCCTTAAGCGTTTTGTTTTAACATAACGCATCCAACACCGAAAAGGGAGATGAAGGGACAAAGGTCAGGAGGTAGAGATCGCAAAAAGGAAGGTGAACAAATAGGTTTGAGACACTTAAAAACCACTCCATGGCAGAATAGAGGAGACAGGGAAAGAGCAAGAGAAAGCAAAATATGGAGAGCAAGAGGAAGTAGTTGTGGACTCTTATAGACTTGAGGATTTCGAGTGAATCCCTGTTGTTCTTGTCATTGTTGTGTTGAGACTCTGTTTGAGCTCACACTTGTAATATTCTACTCTTAAAGACATAATATAGAGGTTGACACTGAAATCTTGGACCAGGAGACGTAGCCAGGGGGTCTGGTGAACTCCTTTATTATTTTGACTATGTTGATGTGTGTTTATTATGTTTTATAACTGTTCATTGTCTATATTATTTGCAATATTTTCGATCTGTTGCACTAAATAATATAGGCATTCTTGCACATGAGTCTGTAATACCTTTACTTCTTGATTTATCATCCATTTTGAATCAGGTGCCTTTGCCCTTACTGAATTTCCTGCTGGAAATGTCTCTCTATGTTGTTTGCCCAAGATACATCCTTCACATATGCTGTCTGGTTTTTCTATGAGTGGTAAACCCTTCACCATGCCTTTCATATGTAGCAAATTCAAACTTCCAAAGTTGAGATGTCCAAATCTCAAATGCCATAACCACTTTTCATCCTTTACCTTTGCTTGAAAATTTACTTGTGTGACAACTGCCTCTTTTCGCATAACTTCTGATGAGTTCATAGATAGTTGTGCTTGTGCACCTTCTTTCTGCAAATCTGATTTTAATTTTAAGGGAAACATTCTATTGTTTGTCATATGAACCTTTGCAATTAGTTGTCTGCTCGGAGGCCTATCCAAAATTGTGTGTACATCATTCTTGAAAAAGACATTGTAGCCCTTTTGCATGAGCTGTCCAATGCTTATGAGCTTATGTTTCAGACCGAGGAGAAAGTAAACATCTGAAATGTATTTCTTCTCCCCCTTCTTTGTTAGGATATTAACTCTTTATTTTTCCATGACAAAGACTTTCCTATCAGTCCCTAATGTCACTTCAGATTTCACACTTTCATTTATATTTGAAACATTTCAATGTTTCCTCACATGTGGTTGCTACACCCTGAATCTAGATACCATATATTACTTTGTTTTTCTTGTGCTACGTTACAAGCTAAAAACATACTATCATGGTTCTGATTTTCTTTTGTGAAATTTACACTTGGTTTGTTACTAATGTCATACTGCTTCTTTCTACATTCATTTGCATAATGACCATACTTCTTAGAGTAATGACATTGAACTTGAGATTTATCATACCTATGACCTTGTGCTTGATTTTGGCTTGGGCCTTGACTTGGATTTTGATTGCTACCTCTTCCATTTGAGCTTGAAGGGTTGCTTCTTCCTCCTTTGTGTGGGCTTCTTCCTCTTCCTCTAGCATATGATCTTCCTGTACCTCAACCTTGACCAAATGATACTTGTGTCTTGAAGGCATGCTCCAATGAGGAGTTTTTTGCTTGATTTAGTCTATGTTCATGAGAAATCAATGATGCATTAAGCTCATCCACTCAGAACTATGAGATATCCTTTGTCTCTTCTATGGCCACGATGGGATCAAACCTTGCTGGAAAACTTCTCAAAACTTTCTCAATTATTCTTCTTTCCTCATGTGTCCCACCATAAGACCTGATTTGAGAAACTAGCCCACTTACATGTGTAAAATCCGAGTCTACATTCTCGGACTCTTTCCTACAAAGTGTTTCAAAATATCTTCTCAACATTTGTAGCTTTGTTGTCTTGACTTTTACCATGCCTTGGTACATTGTATGGAGGGCATCCCATGCTTGCTTGGAATTTATTGCTACCGCAACCCTTGGGAAAATACTTTCATGAATTGCTTGGAAAATATAAAACAAGGCTTTTGAATCCTTCTTCCTGTTGTCTCTTAATCTCTTTCTTGTTGGGATAAGGCATTGTATGCTCCTGCATCTACTGGTTCTTGAAAACCATTCTCCACCGAATCCAAAATGTCTTGAGAAGAAAACAGGGCCTTCATTGTAATAGCCCATTAATCATAATTTTTTCCATTAAACTGAAGTATTTGAGGATTAGTTAAGCTTGTGCTTGATGTTGCCATTTCTGAGAGAAAGTTTTTTTCTACTTGCTGGTAAATATGATAAAAGCAATCTGCCCTCAAAACAATTCTAACCACTAGTAAAAACACTTATTTTTACACTAAAAATATTTAACCCACTCTAATACCATGTTAGAAAAATTAAAGAAAAATTTAGGCGCAAAGATTTTCCTCGGAGAGGCAGAGTAAAATATTTCGTGAAGTGATCCAGGTGGATGTTGGTGGCCACCCACCTATCCCATTTGGACCCCCACAATTGTCTCTTTCAGCATTTTCAGTTTCCTTAATTGTAGCACAACTTACTATTTTTAGCAGTTTTTCGGGTCCTGAACTTCCGGAGCGGTTTTGAGGCCCTAAACGATGTTTTTT
>APFE030568017.1:80237-157565 GCA_000404065.3 Pinus taeda
TCCTAGCTGGTTTATTTCCAATTCTGGTTGTAAGCATATTCGGTATTTTCCATTAATGAAATGAAGTGTTATTTCCGCTGCATCTCTTTATTTATGGTTATCGCATCTCTGTATTTATGGTTATCTCTGTAATCTATTGCGTTCCTATTTAAATCCGGATCATGAAGCTACTTTTGCTTAGCTTTTTTCATGGAGTTCGACGGAGGTAATTTTGCATAGTCGCGGAGGTAATTTCACGCAGCTCTATGACATTCACGAAATCGCGTAGCTCTATGACATTAGCGAAGCTGATTTCATGGACCTTGATTTCACACAGCTATATGACTCTCCACCAAGCTATTAGCAGCTCTACGACTCTTCGCGAAGCTATTACAAAGACTATGACATTAGCGAAGCTGATTTCATGGACTTTGATTTCAGGCAGCTATATGACTCTTCACTAAGCTATTAGCAGCTCTACGACCCTTCACCAAGCTACTACAAAGACTTAAAAATATTCACTCAGGACAAAAATAGAATAAAGTAGGTTTGAAACAACACATTAAAAGTTTAGTATTGAATTCTAAAACATGAAAATGCATTTACATTTACATGAGACTGTGGTTCATTCATCAAGTAGAACAAAGGTTTTACATTTATTACACTTAAGTGAAATAACACACACTAAAACATAGTAACTGATTTTTTTCTTTAAATCTCTTACCTCCTCTCTTTACAAAATAACTTTTACATTCATATTTAACTCAACATACTATTTTACATTTAATTCATGACATAGCAAAATAATTAATATGATGTTGTTGTTAAGTGCGATCAGAATGTTTGTGGAGTGTGTGCAATAGTCGCTGAATAAATGCTTCCCCATATCTATTTAGCAAAATACATTTAATGCTATAAATTCCTTGTTGTGTTTCGGAATGGTTCACGCCAACTTCAGTGCTTCCATCTTCAAATAAAGACACAACCTGCAAAAATACTTCTGACAAATATGACTACTGCTAGGGTGTTTATTACGGTAATTGTGATTATTATTTCCAACATCTACAACCACATATGATGCCGCTGAATTCCCAGTGACATAGGCAACCATGTTGCATATGATGAGGAAGCAATACATTGCACCTTTCACATAAGAAGTGGGATCAACGCATGTTGGGTGTTTATTGTGGTGGTTGTGATTATTATTTCCAACCTCTACAACCACATATGATGCTGTTGAATTCCCAATGACATAGGAAACCATGCTGCATATGATGAGGATGCAATAAGTTGCACCTTTTGCAAAGGAAGTGGGATCAATGCCGCTAGTAATGCAATCGACACCATTTGCTCTTTGGAAAAGACGACAAAAATATCTATAAGTGCTAATATTAATTTTTTGGTTGGTTCAAGTTATTGAGATTTGATACTTGAATTTCATAATTTATATAATATTTCATAATACACTATTATATTTATTTACATAATATTTTTCAATATTATATAAATAAATAGGAAGGAAACAACAATATTTATGAATTGTAAATATCAATTTTTTTGTTATTGTTAGTTTAACCCATTGAGATTTGAATTTTGAATTTTCATAATTCATATTATACTTCATAACACCACACATCACAATATCTCATAATTTACATAATACTTTATAACATTGAGCCATTGTCAACAAATAGCAGATAACAACAATATCTATATCTTGTAAATGACAATTATAATTTTCTTAAGTAAAAATTAAATTTCATAACACCACAAAATTATCATAATTTACATAATAATTCATAACACTACACTATATATAGCTAACCAATAAGATATTTTTAGATTTCATGATATTACTTTTTAATGTTTCCATTTCAAATAGATACACCTAATTGCCCGTTGGGTGCCATCCTCTAGCCTTTCAATATTGGCCATTTGATGGGTTTTCCTCTCGCCTTCGATACGGGCCATTGAATGAAAAAACCCAGATTCTCCTTCCCTGCAAACACTATCACAAAAGGAAGAGAAGTACTGCTACTGGCCAGAGAAAGCAGAGATAAATACTGGCAGCATAGTTCAGTACACAATATATGAATGTGCTGGATATGTGTAGCACAATATATAGATTTGACAGCTACTTCCGAAGAAACAGACCGAAAGTTTAAAGTACAAGATTCGTCTGGATCCATTTTAAGTAAGAAGCAACTTTTTGACTAAATAAACGGTGAAGGCAAACACTTCCAAAATTGTGATTAGGGTTGTCTCTTTTGAATCCAACCTAATATCTGCCAGGTGGCGAAAATAATATCATATACCCTTCGCAAACATCTTAACTATCATTCGCCTGCCCTACAATTATACATAAAGAAATTCTGTTCAGCTCACGGTCGGCCATGTTCACAATCACTGGGGTGGCCCCCTCGATGATAAATTATTGGCGCCTATCGGTCTAGAGAATACGAGCAAACTATAATTCTCTCTACCAATTAAAAAAAAAAATCAGGTCCCCTCTACCAATCAAAAAACGCTTTCAGTGACCTTGTAAATTACGCTAATGGTTACTTGTAATTCCATTCTCATGACCTTCAACGATTATTCAAAGGCCTAGGCAACCGTTGGAAGTTCGTTGAAACCAATGCTTTGGGAGTGGTCTAATTAGGCCGACCTCCGAATCCTAGTAAAAAAATTCAAAAAATTATGTAGAGGCAGCGTTTGAATAGTGTTTTTAGTCTGGAAATAGATTAACACCATCCAAAGCTTTTGAAACACCTAAAATTTTGAACAATTATAATTTAGATTTACAAAAATCCTTGCCAGTTTTTTTATAAATATAACTGAAATTTCCATAACTTTCTGAACAACTCCTTACTACGTGAAAGCGTAAAATGTCCACGGCCAACCTTTACAAAATACCATGCGACCACCATCTAGACATACGCTTGTTAGTTTCATGTTGCTTAAACATCTCAATATGATGACAGTGTCTGCACTTTGCCTACAGGATTCATAACATCCATCTGATAGAACAGTTTCATAACTTTCGATTGTTTGTATAAGGCGTGAAAATCATGTCATTATAAAGTTCGTCAATATTTAGTTTATGAAAAGATTTGGTTTGATATTATATATATCTTAAAAAAATTGGTGCCACCTAGAAATAAATTTCTATTTATTATTTTTTAAATCGTAAACTAATGCATTGATGTATGGCATAATTTAATGTTTTCTGCCCTACAATTTTTAGTTTTTGCTCACTTGGGAGATTTTATGCCGTGTGGGAACAACAAATTTTTTTCCCCTCTGTGGTGGATTTTTACCTATTATACATTACTTAGTGCAAAAAGAAGAGTTTCCCGGCATGGGATAAAAACCATTTTCCAACCACATATTACATTATATTATCATTTTTTTGGCATCACAAGTTTGCTTCCTATATGATATATCACATTCAAATTGTTTAACTCATGAGCATATCGCAAATATTTAGAGAATACTATCATTTTCTTTGGCATCACAAGTTTGCGTCCTATATGATATATCACATTCAAATTGTTTAACTTATAAGCATATTGCAAATATTTAGAGAAGAGTGCAACAAAGGGTGTATTGTTTTGATTTGGAGACGAGTGATATGGAGCAAAACACATGTTCTAAAATTCATTTTCCAACCACATATTACATTATACTATCATTTTCTTTCTCATCAGAAGTTTGCCTCATATATGATATATCACATTCAAATTGTTTAACTTATAAACATATTGGAAATATTTGGAGAAGAGTGCAACAAAGGGTGTATTGCCTGTGATTTGGAGACTAGTGATATGGATCACAACAGATGTTTTAGAAATCTAGTTGTATAGAGCATGTTTAAGATTGCAAAATAAAAACTTTTATGTTAGGCAATAGTATTGGATGGTGTAATAAAAGATTTTAATGTGATAAATTTTAGGGGAAATGCGAAATTAAAGTATTTTGGAAAAAAAATAATTTATCTTTGGTCATAACAAAAATAAAGTTGTAACAATGAGTTGTGCTGTAGGAGAGGAAATTTTGTAAAGATGTTACATGTTGGGACAAAGATAAACAAAATGTGATACATCACAATGTGGCAAAGATGATTTAGTGTGATACATCATATGTTTCACAAAAAAAATGGTCGCCACAAAAATATTCTACTTATAATATGTTGCATCAATAGAAAAATATTATTATTGTGATAGATCATTCACCATGGTTAATCATATTTGACCAAAATTAACTATGGTTGAATATCCTTTCCATTTTAAACTATGGTTGATTATGGTTCACCATCTTTGACCATATTTTATTATATTTGACACTGTTTGACTATGATTCAACATGCTTGGCAACTTATAGTGATGGTTAAAAATGTTTGATTATGGTTGACAATGAAGACATGTTGGATTATAATTGACTATGGTTCAAAATAATTGACCATAGTTGAAGGTGATTGACTATAGGATAATATGTTTTCCTATGGTTCACCACCTATGTTTCAGGTGAACCATTTTCAACAATGGTTGATTATATTTGAGAATGTTTGATTGTGATTCATCATGTTTAATGATGGTTAATGAATGTCAAAACATTGTTGATTATGTTGGAACATTGTTAACCATTGTACACATTGTATCTCATAAATTTTTTTATCTTTGTGACCCATTGCATCATACCGAAATTTTGTTTCATGCAACATATTGATGTGTAACACATAAAAAAATTACGCAATACTTTGCACCACAAGAGAGAATATTTTCATGTGATGTGATGTATCACATGATTTTTTTTTTTCATATGAAATTGTTAAACACACATGGGCAACAAGAGAATCTGAAGGATAAAACATGAGAATACATTTTTATTAACAAGAGATATACATTTATAGTACATAGTTTGACCGTTGGGTTCCACATCCCAAGGTCTCTTGGACTCCTTTTGTCTATTCTGCTTCCACACTAACCCATTGAGGATTAGGTGTCCAACATTCCCCCCCTTAGTCCGAAGGGTTATGTATGAGTCCAAGAAGAGAGCTGTAATACAAAATGTGCAAAAATGCATGGCAACACTAGGTTGAATGTGCTCTCTGAAATGTTGGTATAAAGGGCGGTGGTTTAAGAATGACGACCAACACTGGAACGCTTAGTGCAGTTCCCGGAACTCTTCCAAAATTGGCAAGAAGCTCAAGTCTTTTGCTAGAGGAAGTGATCCTATTGTTTTGAAGAGGGAAACCTTCAACCAATAAAGGGAGGTCTGAGCCCGCATAAAAGGGATAACTTCAACCTGAAAAGGGAAGTCTCAACCTGTGATGGTTTAAGGATGACCAACAACTCTGGAATGCTTAATGCAATTCCTGGAACTCTTCCAAATCTGGCAAGATGATGAAGTCTTCTGCTAGAGGAAGTGTCCTCAATTTCGTTCTTGGAATACTTCTGAAATTGGCAAGAAGCTGAAGTCTTCTGCTAGAGGAAGTGTCCCAGAGTACCAACTGAAGGCATGCTCAGTGGCAACTTTGTTTTTGGCTACAACTCTGAAACTGGTGTGGCAGGTTGTGGCTCAGGCTCACTTGATATGACTTTGAAGCTTGTAGATGACCATCATTTCCCCACTTGTTAGATACAAGGTGAGATGATCGAGAAAACTCAACTGCAAGACTGTTCAATACTCTGGAACAAATTCTAACATGTGATTGGAAGATATTCTTGGCTATTGATTCCCATTTCCAAGAAGTGATCCATCCAAGATGAATCTTTGTTCTTGCAGGACGTTTGTTTTTGAAGCATCTGTTTGAAGAATGGGTGGTTTTATGACAGTGATTACATCGATGAAGATCAAAACAGTGATCTTTCAGATGGCCAACTCAGTGAGAGTGTTGACATTTCACAATCTATTGTTGTTGTTGTTGTTGTTGCTGTGGAAGAGGGGTAGAATCTGGAACAACTGGATGTGAATTGTCATGAAGGAATCCAACACTCTGAAACTGAGTGGGCTTTGAGTAGTCTGGAATATGAAAGAACAAGTCCTTCTCATATCCAAGACCAATTTTGTGCTTGTTGTGGACAAGCTATTCCCAAGGTCTGATGATGGGCTTGGGAGGTGCAGACTGAGTTTTTGCATTTGCATGTACAATTGTTGCTTTATTGGGTACTAAATCTAAACCAACTGTAACATTATTGACTTGCTTCTGATGGGTTGCAGTCTCAATGTTCTAAAGAGAAACATGTTCAGAATGACTCCTCTGTTTTAATTCTTCTTATTGTAGCTGAGATTTGAGCTGCAAAAAATCAATTTTCTCTTGTGCATTTTGTAGACAGACCTGAATGTCTGTGAAAGAAATTTTGATGATTTTTAAGGTATCATGAGTGGTATACAATATCAAAGTTTTGTGGAACTCTAATACTTCATTGATTCCGTCCATTTTTTTTTAAATGTCAGAATTACACCTTAAAAAATTGAACATAACTACTACTCAATGCAGAAAAGTAATATCATTCATAGTACACAGCAATATCCTTTATAAATGTGCAGCAAATGATCAGTGTGCAACTAGCAAGCACCAATTACAATCCATTACATAAAAATAAGAGTTTTCTGATGACCAACACTATGTTCCAACAATACAACCAACTAAGCTTTTCTCCACAAAAGA
The DNA here is from genome assembly GCA_000404065.3 of Pinus taeda. Classification (NCBI taxonomy): domain Eukaryota; kingdom Viridiplantae; phylum Streptophyta; class Pinopsida; order Pinales; family Pinaceae; genus Pinus; species Pinus taeda. The sequence goes on from APFE030568017.1 coordinate 86,887, forward strand.
TTACTTTTATTTGTCAAAACAATCACAGCCTTTATCTAGCCCACCAAACTCTTATGCAGTAGTCAAATCAAGGAATCAATGCATATATATGTAGACAAAAACTATAATGATTTTTAAATACAATGCCACACTGGGGCAGCAACAACTGCAAACTTGCTTGGATCCTTCAAATACTAGAAAGAGCTGTCACAATAGAAATACCAACAGTAAATTTATCTATTAGATCATCCAATGCGAGATCAAGAACTTCAGGATCAAATACCAATCCATTGTTGTATACAGACTGCATAATTCATTTGAAGCAAAACTCTTGAGGAACTTTATTTGTTTTCCCGTTGTCCTTCTTTGGAATCCGTCTTGACTAATAACTTGCCACAATGAGACAAACTTAGAATATCAGTCAAAGATGAAGTTCAAAATAGCTGTTTGACCCAAAATTATCAGCTCCAATAAATGCTACGATATCACTGCTGATAGATGGATAAAGAGACCATGCTGGTCTGAAATAATGTGTGTAACTCAACCACTCCTTCCAGCTTAGGTACTCCCTTGATTCAGCCAAGAAAGAGTCCATGTAGAGGTATATTTACTCTAGCAAATCAACTGTAGTATGAGTCCGTCATCCATGCATTAAATAGAGGAATATTGTGATGTCAATACAGAGGGAACTCAACTTTTGAATCTCCCACAATCCTACACACAAGCTGGGTGATTAATACATAGCTCAAGGAATGAATACGTGTCCTGATAATATCACTTAATAGGACCCATAGTCATCACACTTAGCTCTGCTATCAGTACGCAACCCAGGTAACAAAGAAACTTGTCCAGCATTGAGATAAGGAAATAGGTACTCAAGTTTCCTTCAAGAAAGAGTAAATCAAACTATTGTTTCTTCAATCTTCCACCATGATGAGAATAGCCACTCAAAACTCAGGCTCTAAATTGAACCATTTTAACCGACGCTTAAACAAGGGCTTGAACGTAAAAGAATGCACCATATACAGGTCATAACACCAACCAAAAAATCGTTTACACCACAACTTTTAATTCTCATTCATCAACAGGATACTCAGTCATGCACCAAAGCCGCAAATCTCCATCTTCTCACATCTTCCTGATTCCCCCTGCGACGTGGCTTTGCATGGAACTTTCGTGCCATCTTTGAATACAACTTCACTATGAAAAATAACAACTACACCTCGTTCCACAGGGCAAAACACAGAAAAAGCTTCCATTAAATATGCAAAATTTCCACAAAATATAGAAAACCAAAGAGAAACTTCACATTGATGCTTGTACTACAGACTCCGAATCGTATCCAGAAAACATCCAAACCTCGTTTTGGCTTCAAAAATCCATTTAACAAACAGATACAAAGATGAACCGGTTTGAGCTCAACAATACTTCGAAAATTATCCCCAGAAAAGTTATTTTTAAGGCGTATAATTAATTCAGACGATACAATTTTACCGTGGAAGAAGCGAAGGCCAGCGTAAATACCCCACACAGATCCATCTTCCAATGGCAGTAAAAACAACGTCTGGTTTATTAGACTTGGGTTTCAGAAACAAAAATGTCTTATAAAGCCAAGGGCCACTAACCTTCAAAGTCCATGATCTCCATGATAGAAGGAGCTGGAATTTGATCTCCTTCAACGCACACTTCCAAATTATTCAAATGTGAATAACGCTTAGTGCAATGTAGAGAATGAATAATGCAGAGAACAAATATAATGGCTTTTGTCAGACAACAAATTTTAGTGGAGCATTAGGATCCCTATGGGCAAGACAGGTGCATAATAAGGAATAAAACGCTCAATTCTGACAAGTGGATAGGGCATTAATTAATGTTGTCAAGAAGGCTATTGGACTAGAAAAATCTGACCAATTTAGAGGAATATTTGACAAGTGTGGAAAAGAACTTAGCAAGATTCATGCTAATAGGTTAGGTCCATAGACGTGTGGCAAGGAAAATGGACAAATACCCTATGAAATCTGCTTAGTAATGAAATAGGTATGTATGCACACAGTAAAACGCTCTATAAGGTGGTAATTCTGATCAATTCTGATTAGGAGAAAGACAAAACTGACATGTATATAGAGACCACAAAACAAGTGGCTCAAACTGGAGTAGGACCAGCAATCGCCCGCTCTGATACCATGTTAAACGCACATGGGCAACAAGAGAATCTGAAGGATAAAACGTGAGAATACATTTTTCTTAACAAGAGATATACATTTATAGTACATAGTTTGACCATTGGGTTCCACATTCCAAGGTCTCTTGGACTCCTTTTGTCTATTCGGCTTCCAACCCATTGAGGATTAGGTGTTCAACAGAAACATTGCATCACATGAATAATTATTTGCATGCATTATGATGTATCAAATGGAAAAATAATTTGTGTGATATGTCACACCACACAAACGGAACACTCTCTCCTTTAGAATTTGATAAGCTCATCAAGATCCAAATCTTTTCCACTTTGTTTTATTGATTTATCCCTGCATCTTCTTTTTCATTTTTATTCTTAACATGGGATGTGTTTTTCAAAGGGTTGCATTTGACTTACCCAGAAAGGAACTACTTATGTGGAGAAGAAAGATGTATTTGTTAAATTTATTCACTCATCAAAGACCTCTCATGCCTCAAACCCATAATGAAAGAAAATAGCATTTAAAACCCAAATCAATTTTCAATATCTTTTTCCCAAATATTACATCATTATCAAAATCATCTCCCTCTCCTTTTGATAAACAATCTCCACAAGAGCATATCGCATTAGAAAATAGATACTAAAAAAACCTAAAACTCCTATGCTATGATGAATTGCAGAGAAACAACCAAAATATACCAATCAAATTAAAAGCAAATAAAATAACACCCTAATCAAAATAAAACCTAACTACCACACATACAAAAACTCCATAAGATTTCATATTCCCCCATTAAAATATAAAATAAACATTATAATTGCTCAAATAAATATATATCTAAGTACCCATACATTTTGAAATTCCCTTCACCCATTTGAGAGTCTAAAATATGCTAGTATAAAGTACTATATTATCACGTATAATCACGTAACTGATTATAGATAGATATTATGATTAACCATTTCTAAAATACTAGCATCAAATACTATTTTATTTAAATATAGATTTAGCCTCGTTAGTGAATTTTTAATACCTCTTTGCAGGTTTAGAATTTTTTAAAATTTTGCTAAAACGTTGTTATACAACAATCTAATAATTTAGAAAAATAAAAATAATTCTCTAATTTTTTACTTTAAAAATATTTCGTTATATTATTTAAAATAATGATAGGAATAATTAAAGGGATTAAACAAAAATAATTTACTATTTATGAAATAGGAAAAGAACTGAAATAGTTTTGTCTAAGATATTTTCTTTTCACCATATATTAAATAAAAACAAGAAACAATAATATAATAACCTATTTACATTAAGTTTAGTATTGGACAACAATATTTTTTTATGGTTTATTGTTAATATTAAATATTAATTTCTCTCATTTAATTAAAAAATAATAAAATTCTTTTTGGTTAAATTCACTAACTAAATTAAAAATTAAAATATTAATATTATATATATATAGTTTTTATATTTTAATAGTTTTGTTTAAATTCTTATGTTGTTGGCTTTTACTTGAGGCTTTTTGCTTTTCTCTCAAGAGAATAAGCCATGTTTGCATTATCCAAGAAGATTATGTTTTCAACATTCTCTTTCTTAATCTCAAGGGATGTATATGAGTCAAAGAAGAGAGATGAAATAAAAAGGTGGATAGTAGCCAATGGCTAAATGCACTCTCTTAATATGGTGATTTAAGGAAGACCACCAACCAAATGAGGTAGTATAAATCAAAGTCTTCTATCGATGGTGGTTTAAGATCATCCACCAACTCTAGAACTTGACTCAAAATAGTTCCTAGAACAATTTTGAATTAGATAGAAGCTGAAGTATTTTGTGAAGTTGAGGTGCTTCGTGATGATAGTTTAAAGATGACCACAAACTTATGAAATGGGCATCATAAACCAAAGTATTTTTCTAGTGGTGATTTAAGGTTGGTCACCAGCCAAATCATGTACATGGAACATAAGCCTGTCTATGGCTATAGCTATGATTGTGGCACTAGTTGGCTCTGGCTCTTGATTTTGGTAGATGGCTCTAGTTCTAATTGTGGCTCAAGCTTGCTTGATATATCTTTGAAACTAGTAGCTGACCATAAATTCCCCCTCTATAAGATATAAGGTAAGAATATGAATATAGATCCACTACAATACATGTCAATACTTGATAATGAGCTCTGAGGTATGATCAATATATTTTCTTTGCTATTGAAGACCATTGCTAAAAAGAGATCCATCCAAGGTGAATCTTTTCTCTTGTAGGAGTCTTATGTCTGGAACATCTATCTTAATGATGAGTATGTTTTCTACAATTCTCTCAAGGGTGAATATAAAAAATTTATGTTTCATGTGGTCGTCTTAATCACAATGTTGGAATTTGATAATATAATGTGAATGTGGAAGTGGAGCAGGTGAAGATGGACCATCTTAGAGAAACCCATCACTCTAAAATGGAATAGGTTTAGAGCAGTTTTGAATGTGAAAGGACTCTTCATTTTCATATCCAAGACCAATTCTATGCTTGTTGTTGATGACTTCTTCCAAAGGTCTGATGATGGCCTTGGGAAGTGCAAGAAATTATTTTACATCTTCATGTGAATCTACTCCTAAAGTGGCCTCATGTGCTAGCTACCGATGGAAATCATTCTTAAATAGATATTTCGGTTGAAAAAAAATACCTAGTTCAAAAAGTTGATTCCTCTGTTATAGTTCATCTTGTTGTAGTTATGACTCGAGTTGAAGAAACTCAATCTTCTCTTGTGCATTTTGTAAATAGTTTTGGATATCAATGTGAGTGGATTTACTGATTTTGACTGTGTTATGAACAATAGAGAGTACTACAATGTTTTGTAACTATAATAATCATCAAGTTGGGCCATTTATACCTCAAAGAATTTCTTTCACCTCCATGCTTTATCAATCAAATTCATTCAGAGGTATACCATATGTACTTTATAATTTCTACAATAAACCTCAATAAATGTTAATCAAGGTCTTGAACAGTTACAACAAGTCAAAATTATGAAACCCATAATTTTGATTGGGAGAAAGACAACATGCACATCTCATACCAGTTAATTTATTATCCTCTAGTTTTGAATTGTGGTCATTTTCTCAAGCTCAGCCAACAACAAAACAATGTGGAGAAAAGATACCCACTTGTATTCTCAATAATCTAGGAATTACAGATCAACAAGTGTCTTGGACATCAAATGTTCACCAATATATGAATACCATATGAATGTAATAGAACATGCATTAAAAGTAATAAATCACAATGAGTAGCATTGTTGGCTCTTTATCATTTCCATTGCACAACCTCCAATTCCAAGCCAAAAGACCTTAGAAATGAAAACAACAATACACATTTTTATATAGAGGCCACTAATCGATGGGGAAGTATGCTCCATTGATTAAAAGTAGTAACTGCACACTACATTCCTTTTCAAAAAATAGGGGAAAAGAAGGGTGGTATCATCAAATAACTCAAGCTTGAAGTGATGTTATGCATGGGTCTTGAGTGTCTATATTGAGCAGCATCAAGGAACCTTGTGCACCACAACTTGGTGAGCCTTAAAAACTCGGTCACTACTATTACCGGGGGTTCTGGATTCAATTCATGTTGAAAGCTATGATGAATTTTCATGCCCTCGATGACCATAAATTTGGTTTTAATTTATTCTGATTGACATTAAAAAAGTTCCCTTGCGATTTTCTTGGGATCACATGCAAACAAATATCAAACATGAAGGAAATGACTATACCTATTAATGGAACAATGACAAATGGTAAAAGTGGAACATCATCATTTAAAAAGGTATTTATAGAAGATCCTGAAGGCAATGTTGATGATTGATCATGTTGTGGTGAGGAAACAACCCTTAAGAATAACTCACTATCATCAAATCCATTTATTAATAGAACCACATAAAAATTAATTCAGATCTCAAAGGTGTCAAACTGTGGTAGGTTCCTACGACTTCGAAAGCACTTCAAAAGATAGTTGTTGTAGAAATAACTCAAAATTTGCGGTTAATGAATTCAGACATAAAACAATATACACAAATTTCTTCTACTCAATCTGCAAAAGGGAAAAAATACAATATAAACACACTCAATTACAAGTAATCATTCAATCACAATGAACAAAACATTTTTACTAGGGAACCCGACTAGGAAAATCGCCTCCTCTATTTTGTATTAAATTAGATGATAATATGGATCTATTACAATGAAAACATCAACCCTTGAAGATACACTTGCATTGCAATATTGATCTCCACCTTCTATGCCTACTTTGACCAACGCTTAGCCAAAAGAGGCCTCAACCTTCCTCTTATTTCCTTGTGAAATCCTTGTGGAAATTAGCTCCTAAAATATAGGAGAATTCCCTATTTCCTTGATTAGATCGTGAAGGAATTGATCACCTACTCCAATAAGAAACCTATACACTCAACTAATATACAATTGACAATTACAATGTACCTTTTCCTCCCCCTCAACTAGGCAATTAAAATTTCATGCATTACTAAGGATATTTTTAGTAAACTGATCAATTAACTGAGAGATCAGTGAGTTACTACTATTACTCAATTGAACTCCTACTGACTCTATTCTAAACCAGAGCTTAGATAACTGAGCTTAGCTAATAATAAATCCGTTACATTGTGCTATTTTAGCAATCAACTCATTCACAACTCTAATTCTAGCCTACAAAATCAAATTGACTGATTTAATTGAGTGATTTGGCCATGCCACTCTTGCTAATTGCGACTCAAGTCATCTGGCTGATGTGGAATTTTGAATTTCTCCATTTGATTAAGGCATAAGTAAAATGAAGTATTTTCTTAATATAATTTAACACTCCCTATTAGCAAGAAAAGGTTTTTTACCACCCCAATCCTATTCCTGTGGAATTTAAACTTTCCTCCTGATAAAGCCTTAAATGTCAAAATACCTGCATCCTGCTCCTCTATAGGAATGTACTATAACATGATGATCATCCTCTACACAAATATCTCAGGTGATGGTACCTGATATCTATATGCTTGGACCTATCTTGAAACAATAGATTTTTATAGAATTTGGTACAACTCTAATTATCATAGTGAATCAATATAGGCCCCATCCCCTAACTAAAAAGACAAACCATAATCTTCCTCATCCAAATAGACTTGCATGTTACTTGAATAGAAATCATACACTTGACCTTTATTGATCTGAGTTTTACAAACATATGTTTGCTACTATACCAAGAAATTGTTGTTCACCCAACACTGAAGATAACTCTTGATGTTCTCTTTTTGCCTTATGGACTCCCTGCCCAATATGCATCTGTGAAGCCTTGGAGCTTCACTACATCATTCCTCTTGTACCATGAAGAAAAATCTATTGTGCCTCTGAGGTATCTAAGAACATGTTTTGTTGCTTTCTAGAGAATCTTGGTAGGCTCCACCATAAACTAACCAAGTTGATTAAATGAAAAACAAATATTGGGCCTTGTGTTCACCAAGTACATCAAGGAGCCCACCAATTGTCTATAGATAGTACCATCCATTTCCTCTCATGTAGAGGCATCCTATTTCCTCCATTTAGTAGCTATAGGAGTGTCCATGGATTTGCAATCTTGCATATGGATTCTCTAAAGGATTTCAGAGGTGTACTTCCCATAAATAAAAAATATCTCTCTGTCTCACTCCCACACCTCTAAACCAAGGAAGTAGTGCATCAAGTCCACATCCTTCATCTCAAAATATCTTCTAAGGTCCTCCTTGCAAGACTGTATCAATCTCTCATCTCCTATCAGTATCAAATCCTCTACATATAGGTCTAATATGAGCAGACTCCCATATACCATAATTTATTATAGATTGGCATATGATTCACTCTTAGTGAAGCCAAATCCACTAAGATATTAATCTATGTGAGTGTACCAAGCACAAGGTGTCTGATTGAGACAATAAAGGGCTCTCTTGACTACACACGCGTCTCTCTGTCAAATGTCTCAAATCCTCCAGGATTCTCAATTTAGATCTTTTCCTCAAACACTTCATTGAGGAAGGTGGTCTTACATCCATTTTGTGGACATTTCAACCAATTTGTGCTACCAATTCTAGTATGGTCTTGATAGAAGAGTGTATTTCCATAGGAGAAATTTTCACGTCATAATCAAATCCCTCTACCTGTGAGAAACCTTTCTAGAGCCAATAACATATTTTCCCTTAGATCTAGGCACAAACTCCTAAGCATCATTCTTCATGATGGAGGCATACTCCTCCACCATGGCATCTACGCACCCATGTTAGAAAATTCCTCATCAAATGAAGAAGGCTCAAAATCAATCAATTGGAAATTGGCGAATATTTTTTATGGAAAAATCAAGAAAAATTAGCCCACTGAGCGAACATTAGCCCCTAAAATTTTCCATGGGCCTTATCCTCATCAAATCTGACATCTCTCCTCATCATAGTCATCCTTAGTGAAGGCATGTACACCTAGTAAATATGAGGTGTATCTGTGTATCCTACAAAGACCCCCCTCTCTGTAGTAGGCTCCAACATTTTCCTACTATTATTCGAGACATAACAATACAACATGGATCCAAAAATGTGAAAGTGGGATACATTTGGTTTCCTCCTAGAGAAATATTCATCAGGTGTGATCATTCTAAGTATTTTGTGGGGGATCTTGTTCTTTAAATAAATAATTGCATTTCATGCTTCTGCTTCTACCCATAGGTATAGTGGCAATCCATGATCATGTAACATTTCTCTTGCAACCCCTACAATGCTTCCATTTTTCTTCTTTGCACCCCATTTTGTTGTGGGTTGTGAGGTGCAATAAACACCCTCATTGGCACATAATTCTTTGATGGAATTATACACATACTCTCTTCCATTATCACTTCTAAGGGATTTAATTTTTTGTCTAGACTCATTTTAAACTAAGGCTTTGAATTCAACAAACTTTGAATAAACCTCATCTTTCTTCTTCATGAAATAGATCCAACATTTGCAAGAAAAATCAACTACAAAATTCACATAATACTTGAGCTTTTCAACTGAGACTGTAGAAAATGGTCCACACACATTTGAGTGAACTTGCTCTAAGATGGCTCCAACTATGCTATATTGGCCATGAAATGAGGATTTTACATATTTTCCAAGAGTGCATCCCTTGAAAACATCATGTTGATCAAGGGTGAATTTTGGAAGTTCAATCGTGATCTGCTATATTATTTTCAAAGCTTCATGGTGTAGGTGTCCCATGCACCTATGCCAAATATCTCCAACATCTTAGCCTTGAACATTTTCTTCTTTACTACTCAATGCAGTGCATGCATCCACCTCTAGCTTGTAGATATTTATAACTTGAACACTAATTTCTTTTATTGTTCTAGTAGAAACATGCTTCAAATAAGCTTTTCCCTTACTAAACAACACATCATTTCTATAGTCTTCAAGTACAACTACATAAACTAAATTTTTCTTCATACCAAGTACATACATTACATTCCTTAGGTGAAGATAAGAGCCTAGATCCCTCTTAAAGGTGACAATGCCAATCCCTTTGGTACTATACCTCACATCATCTCCTAGTTATATGTGTAATTATAGGTCCTTCTTCTCCAACATGTTGAATAACTCCTTATTTCTTGTTATATGAAATAAAGCAGTATAATATAAGTACCATACACTACCTCATACAATACTTTCCATGCATGCAATGAGGGTGAAATCCAACTTGAATTGTGATGTGAGAGCATCACCTCCTACTGATCTTGCAATCTTCTTCCCATATTTATGGTGTGGACACTTGGTTGCATAGTCTTCGTATTCATGGTAGTGAAAAAATTTGATTTTACTGAGGTATTTCTTCTTGTTATGGGTCTAGATGGATTCTACCTTTCCTTGGGCCTTCTTGTTCTTGACCTTCTTTCCTTTACATTCTAGGGAAAAATTTTCTTCCTCCTTAGTTTTGAATGTGACATCATCTCTATTGTTTCTTTTGATCTCCTCCCACACTAAATTAGACCAAAGTATCTCCCAATCTGGTAGCTTGTGTCTTCTGTTAACTAAATTTGGATAGTTTTTCATGGATTTCAAAAGTTTAAGGAGTGCTTAGCTCATAAGTTCAGATGATGGCACATTTTCTCCTACTCCTCTAATTTCATCTTGAACTCAACTGAATCTTGATAGGTATTGAACAACAATTTCATATTTACCAATTTGAATGTTGGGAAGCTTGTCTCTCAATGCCACTTTCTTGGAATCACTACTACTCTAGAATAAATATTTCATATTTTTCCACATTGAAAAAGGAGCCTTCTTTCCATGTAATTTCAAAACCACATGATCTCTGAGACCCTCTAGAATAATTCTCCTGTATTTTTTTGTGTCTTTATTCCATTGAGCAAGAACTTATGCATCTAATTGTTGGTTTTGGAATATCATTTTGTGTGTACTCCCATACTCCATTGTTATCTAGGACAAATTCCATCCCGTATTTCCAAGCAAAAAAATTCGAGGTGCCCTCCAATGCATACTCAAGCCTCAATCCATTGAAAGACATTGTTCCCGCACTAAACAAAATATGCACAAAAAAATTTACAAATCAAAATTTCTCTGAGAGAAGATCTAGAATCTAGTTTCTATGTAGTCTTCAATAGCTCTGATACAACATAGAAATAACTTGAAATTTGCAGCTTCTAATGAATTCAGACTAAAAGTAATCTACACCAATTTCTTCTACTCAATCTGTGAAAAGGAAAGCATATAATAGAAACACATGCAATCATTCAATCATAATGAAAACAATATTTTTACTTGGGAACCCAATTTGGAAAAATCCTCTATTTGGTATTAAATCAAATGAGAATATGGATCTATGACAATTACAGATTCAATCCTTGAAGCTACACATGCACTGCAATATTGATCCCCACTTGCTCTGCCTTCTTTGCCCAACATTTAGAAAAATTAAGCCTCAACCTTCCTCATATTTCCTTGTGAAATCCTTCACGAAACTAGCTACTAAAAGATAGGAGAATTCCCTAGTTCCTTGTGCAAATCCCGAAGGAATTAATCACCTACTCCAATACAAATCTTGTACACTCAATTAGTATACAATTGACAATAATAATGTTCCTTTTCCTCCACCTCAACTAGGAAATTCGAATTCCATGCTTGAATAGGGCTATTTTAGTAAATTGATCAGTTAATTGAAGATCAATGAGTTAACAATAGTTACTACTACTCAACTGAACTCATACTGACCCTATTCTAGACTAGAGCTCAGATAATTGAGTTTAATTAGCAATAACTCTAGTAGATATCTATATTTTAGCAATCAAATTATGCACAACTCTACGTCTAGCCTAAAAGCGTGAATTGATTGATTTAATTGAGTGATTTGGCCATGTCACTTCTGCTAATTGCAACTCAAGTCATCCCGTTGATGTGGAATTTAGAATTTCTCCATTTGAAGAAGGCACAAGTCAAATGAGTCATTTATTTCCACAATTTAACAATCTTTAGTTGGTTTGTGGTGACTTCGACTCTATTCCTAAAAGTGTTCCTCATATTCGAATGCCAATAAATACGTGATCAACATTTCCCTTACCTTGAGTAGAAAATTTCTTTAGCTTCAACCTCTTAACAAAACCTCAATTGCATGATGTCATAATATCCTAATAGCTACAACAAAAATTGGCATGGGAGGCTTCATGAGTTGTTGCACCTAGTCATGGAAGAGAAAAATTACCTAGAAAAAAGGGATTTACAATTCCTCACTAGTTAATCGCACTTTCTTAAACAATGTTCATAAACTAAATGACACAATAGTGAAGGGCGCACTCACACTATTGATTCCTATAGCTTGAAAATGGAAATCCTCTAACCATTGATGTTTGATCAAGTGTCTCGAAGAGGATATTAATAGATTGGTATTTAGAACCCGTAACTATTCTCAAATGAAAATTAGCATTGCTAAAACTTATGCATTCACTCAATGTTTTTTATGTAATATAAACTCAACTCTTTAGGTTTAAATGGCTCAAAAACTAGGTTTTGGAGAGCATGTGATGTAGGCCCCTTATGTCTCCTACTTTGATTTTCCTAAGATTCTTCTTTTGTATGGCAGTGGTTGAAACCAAAACCTCAACACCAAAACCCTTTAGTTGGAGTTAAATTCCACCAAGCATCTCAATCCTCATGGTAGAAACCATTTCCCTTGTATAACTATAAGCATAGAGTTTAGTTTATATATGTTGTGGGTCCCACTATGATGGGTTGGGGTTGGAACTGAATTTTGAGTTAGACTTCCTTCTTGTGATGTGATGAACCCCTGTATTGCAATAAGGATGTTGCAACTCCTAGGGTGACCAAATTTACTTTATCAACCCAGGGTTCGTAGAAACTTGGAGGTGACAATGTTATATGCATAGCAGATGCAACCATATACTCTTGTCACTTCTCAACTGGTGTGATAAACCACTAGGGTTTTTCAAACCAATCTTCTATTGACTAGAAGGAGGTTGACTATTGATAGTGAACGTAAAGCTATCTTTAATGCAAAAAGTAAATGCTTGCCTATGTTAAGTAAATGAAAGTGCTAAATAAAAAGTGTTATGAAAATGACATCAAATCACCTAGCTAGGGATTAACACATATTACTTGCAGAAGAGACCTAATTTAACCTTGCATTCTATCATCTATTTATCTAGACTAAGTAGGCATGGAAATGATTCTAACATTGCTAAGGCTGATGTATGCATGCATTAGCTAAATATTGCATAAAAGAGTCTTTTGGTTTTCAATTTAGAAATGTGAATGCTAAACTAATCAAGTTGATCTTTTGCAGGGGAGGAAGGTATGAGAAAAATGGTCAAAAATGGCATTGAGGGGTATGAAGGTCAAGTTGAAGGCCTACCCTAGGCTCTAATCATTATTTCTGCCCAAAATAGTCTAAAATAGGCTACTACAGTGTTTCCTGTAGTTGCTACAGGAATTCTTGTAGTTACTACAGGATGTCTTGGTTTACTACAGGAAAGTTAACTGAAAGTTCCTTCTGTTATAAATAATGCGTCTCCATATGCATCATAGTTAGTCTTTTGTATGTATTGTTGACTGTTAATGAGCCCCATTGTGGTGTGACATTGTTTCGTTGTTATGACTGCATTCTGAATATATGAGAAGACTCTATTTCTGAGCATAATTCGTTGTTGATAGTTGTTGCCCGAGGTTGTGCAGAGGGCCCCTGCACACGCCGAGGTTTTGTTTATTGCTGTATAGTTTCATGCTATGTTTTTACGTTCATTGTGCCATAGTTATTCACTTGTATATATTGCATTTCTTATGGTACTAACATTTTATTTTTGTCCATAAGTTTGCATGCTTTCCATTGTTGTTAACGCTGATCAGTGTATTTGTTCTAGATTACAGTAGTCAACCTAGGCATTTGCACATAGTTTTACAATGACTAATGGCATGGAATCAATTTTATCTTTCTACTTACATTTCTTAGTTTTTAATTCCAGCTCTGTTTTGTTTATTTTAATTCTGTTCATTGGCTTTATTAGTTGGCTTAGATATTAAATTACTCTTGTCATTATTAGTTACCTCTTAAAGCCATAGCAAGACTAATGGTGAGGGATTGAAGTATGAGTGTGTAATTTGATATTAGTTTATTTTTCTGCAAATTAGATATTGGATTGGTCATGTCATTATCAGTTACCTCCAAAAGCCATAGTGAGACTAGTGGTGAGGGATTGAAGTATGAGTGTGTAATTTGATATTAGTTTATTTTTCTGCAAATTAGATATTGGATTGCTCATGTCATTATCAGTTACCTCCGAAATCCATAGCGAGACTAATGGTGAGGGATTGAAGTATGAGTGTGTAATTTGATGTTAGTTTACTTTTCTAAAAATTAGATATCAAATTGCTCAAGTTGTTTATGATTACCTCCGAAAGCCATAGCGAAACTAACTGGCGAGGGGTCAGAATATGAGTTGATGTAATTTGATTTTAGCTTTACTTTACTTGCAATTTTTGGATTTCTTTGGGTACAGTTTCTTTTGTATTTAGACAACAGCAGGGATAATGGTTTCATGATCAATAGTTCACTGTTTGTTTGACTAGTATAGTGGCACATTTTCATTTTCTTTTAGGAATTAATTTTATCATTGCATCTTTTCAACCCCTTTGAAGTTTGAAGTTTTGGAAATCATTATAAAGGACATCATTGTCTTGAACATTTATATCCATACTTGTCTTTTAGAATTTCCATCTCACATTACAAAATCAACGAAGATAAATCCAAAAACAAAATAAAAAAACCAAAAACGACAAAAGGTAAGAGATAGGTTATCTTGAACATATAGTGCGCCACACTTCAACAGTTTACGACTCCCAGATTGACAATTAATATAGCAATTTAGGACACTCTAAATTGACCAAACAATAGTCCCTTGATTTCATCTCTGCAGGAAAGTGAGGAGGAGCTTGCGAGGGTTTCACCAAGGAGCATGATCAATCTGACAAGACAACCAATTCCACACATAGGTTGAGGTCTTAGCTGCACGAGGAGGACCCAAATGTAAACATGATGCTCAGGAGCGGTACGACCACTAGTGAGGATAAAGGTAAGTAGCCAGAAGAAACTGTGTGGGTTCACAAGGCTCCTACAAAGGAACCTAAATTTGACTTAGAATGCACGAAGGAGACATTTATGGAAGCCAAGAAGAGCTTCGCGGAGGCCTCCACTTCTGGTAGTAAGGATCAACTAAAACGAGGAATGGATCCTTCAATGCTCACTAAATTTCTAGAGACATGCATGAAACTTCTACGCAATAGCAAAGTAGTAAAAGGGCTACAAGAAATTATCACTAGGTGTGTGGGGTCAAGAGAACCGTGCATGGTCTAGAAACTTGGAAAGCATGCCTTGCACACAGGAAGGGAAATCAGGTTGACTGCACAAATTGGCAAGTATGAAATGGCTCAGGTAATCCTGGATCTCCGACCGAACAAGAATGTACTACCAAAACAAACATGGGAATGCATGGGAAGACCCATGATATAATGGTCTCCTATTCAGTTACGAATGGTGAACCAACAGAAGATATTACCCATGGGAAGATTGTAAGGGGTGACAGTAAATATTGAAGGTGCGAGTGTGCAAGCGGATTTTGAAGTAATAGAGATTGTGAATGATAGTAATCCCTATCCCACACAGCTAGGAATAGACTGGGCCACGGATATGAACAGAGTCATAAATCTGAAGAAGCACAAAATGATCTTTGAAAACAAGTCACTAGGCATAGTAGTACCACTAGATCCAGCCGAAGGAGCACGATACACTGAACCGGTGTGCGACGATGATAGTAATGATGATATCAATTGTATTTACAAGATAACCATGCGAGAAGAGGATTGGGTGAATCCAACAACAGATGGTAGGATTTCGTGGGAGTGTGACAGCTCTTGCACTTCGTATTTGGATAAAGAAGTAGAATGATGGTAGAACCAGTTACACGAAGTAACCATACTCAATTGTAACATGATGATAAGGTCACTGCACTGTGTAACAACAGAAGTAAGGGGTCTACCTAGGTATGATAGTTTGACAATGGTAGATGAATTCCTAAACAAATTTGAAAGTGCAATCCCAGAACAACAGCTGTTTGGTTCTTTGAAGTGGGCACTACGCGCAACGCTCGCATGATGACGGGGTACGCATCAAGGAAGTTTTGAGGACTGGCACAGACGTAGAAGGATGATGCACCTATGATTTGGGAAACCCCAACTCAGGATGAGAGCTAGTCACTAGGGGCAGGACAACTTGCATGCCTACCTTTCTCAATGGGAATATGCCATACAGCCTAGACCAGCACACACCACTCCCATAATAGAGAATCGAGACAAAACACAACAATAGAAAAGGTGACATGCTTTACCAATTATCTAGGAGGAAGTATTCGACAGGGTGTGCAAAGTACTGAACAAGGTTCACCAAGCGAGACACACGAATTGGGGCCTGCGCGTACTAGCGGTCCGATGGGCCTATGGGGCCATGTGAAAACTCCTATCCACGGAAATGATTCCAAAGGTACAGAATGGAGTAAGGACTATAATTTTTGAAGAAAATGGAAAAGGGAATCCACATGTAATAGCACCTGCAGTTGTGATAGTGCACGAAGCTCAGGACGAAGTAATCACATAGCTATGCGAGGTCGAACACATAAGGCTTCAGGAAGCCATTCGGCGAGGGAACCTTAGACTTCACAAACTCAAAAAAGACCGTGTACGACTGAGGAATAAAAGCATTTTGATGGATGTAGAGGTCAAAAGGATAGAAAATGAGATCAGGCAAGCATGTCGCTTCGATAGACCAAAGGTGACAAGGAAAGGTGCGGATGATCATACCACTAAATTAGAAGACTATTGCAAAGAATTTATGACTATGTTTCCATGGCTACGACCACATATCAAAAAACGTAGTAACCAGGGGATCACACTACATACAATAGAATGCGCAGTGCGAATGATTATACCACTGAATTAGAAGACTATCGCCAAGAATTTATGACTCTATTTCCATGGCTACGACCACATATCACCAAACATAGTAACCAGGGGAGCGCACTACATATGATAGAACGCGCGGTGCTAGCTCTCACGAGGACAATTGAGGATTCCCCGCGGACTATACGGGAAGAAAAGCTGATCCCTCGCATAGATGGTGCGATCCTCTGACTAGCCGTAGGGAGTACAATCTCAACTCTCCAAGTAGTTGAAAGAGAGAGTGGGACTATAAAGAAGTATATTTTGGAACTGCACAATAAGAGACCTGGACGTAGAATCAACATATTACAAGGTTCGCACCCACACACAAGGGACATCGTTGAAGTGACCATTGGTGTCACTGTTCATGACAAGATGTCTGCTTTAAGGCCAAATGGAGCAGCCAGAGGGCATTTAAGACGTGAATTATGGGCAAGATTTTGGAAATCTATCGCCAATAAAGCATTAGTGGCCCGGAATTGTGGGGAACGGTCAAATTTGAATTCAAAAGATGTTATAAAACTCCAAAGGCTAGCCATGAGACAACACTTATTCACTCGATATTTGAGCAATTGATTAGAACATGGAGTGTTGAGCACTGAGTGATATCCAAGCCCCTAAGTTTGTGAAAGACTGCATACAGAATGAACAAGATGATGGCTACCAGGCCAGGTTTGGGCTTTGAGGAAGGAACCACTGGTGAGGTTGTGCATGTCCCCCACAGTGTACAGTAGTCTGCAAAGTTTTGTAGACTTCAAGGCGGACATGCAAAATGTCTACATCTAGGCACGGAAAGATTTAGTGCAGTGGTGGACCAAGCTCCCATTCATCGCCATAGATGATGAAATTTTTACAGTGTTAGAGACATGGCCTCTCAAGTAACATGCCAGGGATTTAGCAGAATTGGAAAAGGCAACAGCATAGAAAAGAAAGAAGGAGGCCAAGTTGCACGTCGCACAACTAGCAGAGAAGAGGCACAACAAAAAAGTGGCAGCCGAGGTAAGGATAGTTCGTGAGGTAGCATAGGCAGCTGCAGAGTAGACAAAGGTCACCAAAGCAGCAACAACGAAGCAGATTGGGGAAGGCTAAGAATTGTCTACAGAATAGGAGACAGAGGACACAGACCCTCCAGGAGAGGACGTGGACCCAGGCACAACTTCCACCCAACTCAAAAGGTCACATGTCACAAAGAGATCAGGTCCACGGAAAAAGGTCAAGGCATCCAAATTGGCCATCGACCAGATCACATTAACGAAAGGTGACTTCTACGACATCGGCGAAACATTTCACGATGTCACCAAGGAAATGTTCCGCAAAGTCATATCGGAGCAACAGACTGTGTTGGGGACTCTAAGGGTGCAGTTGTAGGAATTATAGGTGCAGCCCCTGCAAGAGGGTATCCTGTCTACCCATCTCACTACAGTCATGACAACATCAGAACAAATGATCTGCACAAAGATAACCAATATGATAACCTTTCCAGAGGGAGCGCTAGTCTTGGAGAGCACAATGGATCGGGTGACACTTAATACAATGAAAGGAATTTTCCTTAACTTGGTTTCCCTTCCCTGTGACACACTTTATTACCTGTAAGATGGGATAACAACAGAGCTTCACGCTAGAGAGAGCCACGCAATCCAGGTTCTGAGTGAGTAGAAGATTAATATAGAACAACTTACCTTACAGCGTGATGAGTTGGTGTCGCAAAATCAACACTTGGTGCACACGGTAGATGATGCTTTTCGGCGCGTCCCACAGCTAGATATCACAGTAGATCTACCAGTAGAAGTACGAATCCACAAGTTCGAAAGTGGAGTCCATAATGCGCGAGAAGTGACAACAAGGGTGCAACTAGAGTTGAATCTCCAGATCGCGGAGCTACGATTAAAGGTGCAGCCTTCCACTCCCTCGGAAGTCAAAGAATAGTGCATTAGCACTATTACAGCAGGGATGGAAGAGATTAGAGGCGCAGTGCACGACTATACCAACATGTTGGAGCAGGCGTTGGAAGTCCTCACTACATTTCAGGAGGACCCCAACATTTAGCAGCGAGAGACCGAGGCACGCAAACTCCAGCAACAATATGATAGCATTAGAGGGACTGTGTAGATAGTAGCCCTTACTCAACAGCTTGCAAGGATGCAGCAAGCCAAGGCTTTAAAGGAGCAGGTGGATGCAGCGCGCCACAAAGAAGCAGTTCTAAAAGAATGCATCCAACCATGGATTGATGAAGCCTTCACAATCATGGCAAAGATTGAAGGAAAGCTCATGCAGATTCAAGGAATGCATGCACATATGTAGCGTAGCATTCCAGAAACAAAGAATTTAGAGGCAAGAATGTAGCAGGTTTAGCAGACAACAGCTCAGTGCATTGCTAAAATTCAGGTCGTTTGGGACTAGCTGGAGGGACTCCACGCCAAGATCGCCGCACCGACAAAGTGACTCAAAAATGAGTCATGATGTTTGTATTGGGGGCCTATTGGGCATGGAATCCCCTCACAACATGTTTTTGGGCTCAAAGCCCAAGTTTTTGGTCAAGTGTAATGTAAGACTCCATGAATTGTGGGTGCAGAGCGCAAAGTATAGGTTGAGTCATAGGGTTGTTCGATGTAAGTTTTGTAAGTTAATGTAAAGTCATGTCAGCCTACCCATGGTCCATGGACCATGGAATTGTATAAATAGAGCGACGTTCTAAGTGTAAGAGGGAGATAGATGAGTATGAATGATTCAAGCATAGTGTAAGAATCTAAGTGTTCTTGGGTTGTAGTGGTAGGAAGAGGCTCTGCAGCTAAGTGCATAGGGTGGAGTCAAGTCTCTAACCAAGGAAGAAGAATAATAAAGAGAAGTTTATCTAAATTTTGTGTATCTATTCTTATGTTATTACATGTTAGATATCATGTGTAAATATATTGTCTATTTATTGCATGCTATTGTATGAATGGTGAATATTGTTAAGTGTAAATGAAAGCATACAGATAAGCTAAGTTAATCAACTAATAGTGGAATATTAGTGAAGTCTTAGGTAATAACGTAGAAGCATAGCATTCATCCCTTAAGTAGGGTTGCACGAAGGAAGCAGCATAGGCTGCAAGGTATGGATAAGTGCGCACAATGAAGGCTGCAAAGGGTTGAGTTGTGGACCACTTGAAACCCATAAGGCATCCCCAGGGCATGGAAACATAGTTCTAACACCCTCCCATACTACATCAAGTGAGACCTCAGCGCGTGCTCCGTAGGCTGTTTCCAAAAGGGCCAGTAGTACTGGGATTTGTTTGGCTAAATCAGCTTCGAACCTGGGTCAAGCCCCAACAAGCCAACAATAGGCCTATGTTTTGGCCTTTTCCACCCCCTCCCCTCACTCATTTCCCAAAATTCATTTTTCCCTACTCACTGACATCATCCCCTACCCTCCTAAATTTCCTTACAGATTTAGGCAACTCCTAAATTCATCATACTACCCCATTCCCCCACAGCAACAAATTTCATTGCTTTTGCTTTCCTTTCACCTAGGGTCTGAAGTATGGAGCCTAACTCATCACCATCAAAGAAGAGGAAGTACAACAAGGGGGGATGCTACTAAGGTTTGATCCCTCTAATTGAAATGAAATCACCTCCTCCCCATTTTTCATGAAATGCTTTGAAGATGTCAATTGTTTAGGGTTTTTTCAAAGAGTGTAGGAAGTAGGTTACCATGAGCATCTCACAGGTATATTTGTCCTCACCTTGAAGGAAGAAAAGATCACCATTGTAGGGACTAACTTCGTGTTTTCAGTGGATTCCATCTCTTAAGCTATAGGCATACCAAACCATGGTGAAAATTGGTTCAAAGGCATGAACCTAGACCTAGAAGAGTACAAACCCTACTTGAAATCACAATACAAAGGAGCTCACTCACATGTTTTCCCATTCAGATACTTGCTAGAGAGATATGCTCCATTGCTGAAGGCTATCATGAAGTTATTGACATGTGAGGGTAAATTTTCTAGGCTATATCAACACCACATAACATTTCTCATTCACTTTACAACTGCCAAGTCTCAAAAATTTTCCAGCTACTTGTATAGGAGCCTAACCAAAACGTTTGAAAGGGTGCAATTGAAAGGTAAAGTGTATTATCCTAGCGTCTTTCACCATAACCTGATAAAGGCTATAGTACTCCATCATTTGAAAGAGAAGAACATGACATGGGACACCTTCATTGAGGCAGCCTTGAAAATGCATATAACCACTTCACCAACAGCAAACTATGTCAGTACAACCCATGGAGGTGGGGTCATCAAGAAAAAATGATGAGGTTTCCAAGGCACCTAGGCATCAGGTGACCAAGACATGCTAGAGAGGTAGAATCCTTATGTTTTCTCCTCAAATTGAGGAAGGGGCCAAGCCTACTACATCAGCAGAACAGGGATCACCATCACATCATGAGGCTTCTTTGCATGATGAGGAGCCCATTGAGCATGACTTTGACCTAGTTGAATTGGAGGCACATGATGAGCATGAAATCCTACATCAATTAATCAAAGAGAAGGATTCTCATATTATGGATCTCAAGGACAAATTGGAAAGCACCAAATTCATCATTTCATTCCTTAAGCAAGAAAACAATCAACTTAAGGCAAAACAACTAGTCATGGAGAAAGAGAAATTCAAAGCCAAGAAATAGGAGATGAAAGGCAAGGCAGTGGTGGACCATGAGGACATTGATAAACATGAAGGACATGTGGCAAGGAATATGTCAAGGACAATGGGTCTTAGGAAGGCACTTTAGAGGGAAAGAGAACAAAATCTACTAATGGAAGAATTGACCTTTGAAGAGAGGATTTCTATGGAAATAAATGAGGATAGGGAGTTTTAGCTTCAAAAATTTAATTTCCACCTTGAGAAACTACTTGATAAGGTAAATAGGGATAACAGGTTGCAAAACAAAATTATCATCCATTATTACACAAGGAATCAGGTTGCCAAGGTCAAAATCAAGCAGTTGAAGGAAAGACTCAAGGAAACTCTAATCAGTCAAGAGGAGAAGGTAAGTTAGTTTTGCTTGTTGATGTGTCCATGATTGCATAAAATACCTCATCAGGCATCTTTGGACAAATTTTCAGAGGATTTGGAGAAAATTTTGTGTTTTGGTGTAGACTGGTATAGACTTGCAATTTTTTGACAATTTCCTATTTAGGAGCACAACGAGCTCACGTTGCGCTCCTTCCTGAGGGCTCCAAATGATGGAAAATAAAAAATTTTAGAAAGGCTATGACCCCCTCTCAAAACCCATTTTCCCACTTTCTTGGTCTAAGGCTCAATATTTGAGAAATTTGCAAAAACAAGGCCAAAAATCACCTTTCTGCCCCTCTTTTTCCATTTCGCTACGCACTTGGAGACACCTTGGGAGAATGGCCATATCTCAGCCAATAATGGATCATTTTGAGTGCAAAAATACTCTAAATACATATAAAATCTCCCATATTTCCATAAAAGGCTTTAGATATGGATTCAAAAAGGCACTAAAAAATGGCCTCCAACAACTCGCTACACACTTCGAAATTTCTTAGATTTTTGTAAACTTTTCACTGTGTAATTTTTTGTAATTCCTAGTTTGACTTTGGTAAAAGTCAAAAGGGTGAAGTAGATGAATGTGAGGGGTAAAATTAAATGTAAATAATGGGTGGTTAGTCTTTGTAAGTTGTTTTTATGTAAATTTTACCTCATTTATGAGAGGTTGGACTAAAAGTTAATTGTAGAAGTTGTTTTTAACTTCCCCTAGACATTAGGATTTGGTTAGAACACCTCATGGAATAGTTCCTAGAGTCATGGATTCAACCCATGAGAGTGGGGAGATGTTTTTTTGGTATTTATGTATCAATTTCTCAGTGATAGAATGGGTTGGATTTCAGAGGAGAGAACTATTGTAGCTTGTACTTTGACATTTTCTAGAAATCAAAGGACACAATTTGCAACTAACATCTAGGAATTCATGCGCAGTAAGTTTGTGATGTTATTTTTTCTCTATTATAGCTTTATATGAAAGATATTCATCTTCTCTTTCCATTCATAAATTCTTAATGGTTTTCATTATATTTTATAAACAAAATTCTTTGCATAAAGCTCTGTTTTGATGGAAAAATCATTATGTGTTACTTTCTTTCTTGCTTAATGAATTCATGTTTCATGCTCATTAAGACCTTTTGCTTCTTCTAAAGACTACATTGCACCAACAAACCCTAAGATCCATCACAAAAGTAATGCTACCTTGCTCCTCTATATATTTTATGTTGTAACCCTTTGATCCTCTGACCTAGCTACCTAGTTTTTCTCCCTTATCCAACAAAAAAACCCTAAATTTTCCAAAACCCACCTTAGCCTGGCTATCTAGCCTAAAATCCTTTACATTCTAGTCATCTCTTGGCTGTGATTTCATAGAGAGATCCCTCTCTGGTTAGGTTGGCTAGCTACCAAACTAAAAGCTTGGTCTATGGTTACCTCCATCGATCTCCTCATGAGCCTGGGACATTATGGAGGATAATATAGGGCATGACAACTAGGGAGTGCCAATGTGTTCTAGTGAAAGTAAGGTTCCCAAGTCATGGAAAAATGGAATGCTAGTTGTGAGGTCGTGATTGCTAAGGTGTGTTAGGGAATGCTAGGGCATGCTAACATGTGCCAGATAGTACAAAGACATGTCAAACAAGCTAATATGTGGCAAGTGCTAAGGCATACCAATATGTACAAGGGTATGACAATGCATGCCAGGGACTATCAAGACAACAAAAGGGAGGAACAATTTAAACTACAAGGAAATGAGTACATAATAGGGTTAATAATTCATAAATTTACCTTTTCCATGAGGGGCATGCTAGGCACACCAACACTAGGTGCCAATAGGTGCCAAGTGACAAGTGTCAATGAATTCTAAGTGCCAAATATTCCTCTGTGTCTTCTCATCTAGTTTCCAATAATTGATCTCAAATAACTTTGATATTAAACCATGCCAAAGCATACCAAGTCATCTCAACACATGCCAAACATGCTAAGAATTTCCAAGTGCCAAGTGCCAATGTGCGTCAAGGAGTGTGATGCATGTTATGAAGTGGGAAAGTATATCGAAGAGTTCTAAGGTGTGCTAGAAAGTGCCAATGCATGCTGAGGAGTGTTAGGGAGTACTAGGACAAAACAAGGGAGCACTAGGTCAAAATGCATGGAAGTGAATGAATATGAGGGTGTGTTGGGGCGTGTTAATGAGTGCTAGTTGTCATGCTAAGGAGGGAGTGATAAGGTATGCTAATCATAGGTAAGGAATTCCAGGGAATATCAGGGAATGTCAAGAAGTGCTAGGTAGTTCCGAGGTTTCATAACATGTGCCAAATAGTGCCAAGGCATGTCAGGTGCTAAGACATGCTAGGATTTGCAGGGTGCCAGAGGATACCAATATATGTCAAGGCGTTTCAAGGAAAAAAAAGGAATAACCAAGCTAAAATGCAAGGAAATGAACACATAAAAGGGTTGATAATTTGGGACTTGATCTTTTTCAAAAGGGGCATGCTAGGAAAACTAATAATATGTTCCAATACATGCCAAGTGCCAATGTGTGCCAAGTGTTAATGTTTGTCAATGCAATATAATGCCAAGGTGTTCTGGGGCATGCTAGGGACTACAGGGCATGCCAACACATGATAGGGGAGTGCTATGATATGTTAGGGCATGCCAACATGTGCTTGGTCATCCTACTCATGGCAAGATGTTCTAGGTGCAAAGATGTTCTAGGTACAAAGATGTTCCAAGACATGCAAGGTGCCAAGGAATGTTAGTGTACTATCCCAAAGCATGTTAAGGTGTGCCATGAGTGTTGAGGAGTGCTAGGTCTCTCTCATTAATAGAATTGATAGAGCTTGATTATGTATTAAATAATATAGTTCCTACACACACTAGTGGAAATTTATTTTAAAGGAAATTTTCTAGATAATAAACCTAATAGAGATGAATCGTATGTTGACTCATACGAAAACTATATTCTTATTAATTGAGGGAAATGATACACACTAATTACTTCTTAACAAATTGACTGACTATTATAACCACTATGACCTTGGACACATATTGAAAAATACTCTACAACAATGGTCTTAAATCGTTATCTTTTGAAAAAAAATATAGTAACAAGTACATAGCGTCATCAAAAGCTCATTGGAATGATCAATGACGAAGAACATTTTTTTATTGTCACCAAAAGTAACCAAAAAGAGAATTGGTGAGGGTCAATAAAAGATCGTCACTAGAAGTGTTACCAAAGAGAGAGTTAGTGATGGGCCCTTAATGACCCTCACCAAAACTGTCACCAAAGAGAGAATTAGTGATAGGCCTTTAATAAACCTCACCAAAAGTGTCATTAAAAATGGCTTTGGTGACAAACCTTAAAGGATCATCACTATATACACTTACAACAATGATTTTTTAAAGACTGTCATCATATGTGACATTGGTGATGGACCTTAAAGGTCCGTCACAAGCATGAAGCATCATCAAAAACTCATTGGAATAATCAATGATGACGAACATTTATTGACCATCACCAAAAGTAACCAAAAAAGTCATTGATGACAGTCAATAAAATATCATCACTAGAAGTGTCACCAAAGAGAGAGTGATGGGCCTTTATCAACCCTCACCAAAAGTGTCACCAAAGGAAGAATTAGTGATGGGCCTTTAACGACCCTCACCAAAAGTGTCATTGAAAATGGCTTTGGTGAGAAACCTTAAAGGACCATCACTATATACACTTACAACAATGTTTTTCTAAAGGTCGTCACCATATCTGACATTGATGATAGACCTTAAAGTTCCTCACAAGCATAACCCTCACCAATGACCTTTTTTCTTGTAGTGTGCCATCTATTACATAATAAATAATTTGACCCCAGTTGAACTGAATTACATGGTGAAAGAAAAATAATTTCTTGCAGTAGTGCATTCCATCAATAAATTTTGACACTACATTATATGATATCAAGTGTTTGTATACAATTATGACTCTTTCATTCATTTTATATTGAATAAACCAATCACTAATGGTAGGGCTACACGTTGGTTATTGCTGTTACAGGAATTTGATATGACAATCCTAGATAAACCTAGGAAAGACAATGTAGTGGTTGATTTTCTTTCTAGGTTGACTATTGGTGATGAATGCATGACTATTGAAGATTATTTCCCTGATGAATATATTTGTTCTATTCCAACTCACTCACCGTGGTATGAAGACATAACTAATTATATTGTTGCGGGAAGACTCCCACAACACCTATCCTCACATGATAAGAAAAGAGTTGTTCAACAAAGTTCGAGATAGTTTTGGATCGATGGAAATCTCTATCACACTAGGTCAGATCATCAGATTAGGTGTTGTGTGAGGCAAGATGAAATCTTTGATATCCTTAAGGCTTGTCATGAAGAACCTTGTGGGGGCCATTTTGTAGATAAAAGGATAAGGTATAAGGTTCTTTGAACATGGTACTATTGGCCTACTATATTTCAAGACACAAAGAAATTTGTGAAAGGATGTGACAATTGTCAGAGAATGGGTCAATTGCTCTAGTCACATGAGATGTCGTTACACCCTCAGATAGTTTTAGAGCCATTTGAGAAGTGGGCCTTTGATTTTGTAGGGCCAATTAATCCTCCATCTCAACAAAAGTCCTACATATTGATCTGCACAGACTATGCCACAAAGTGGGTCAAAGCAAAGGAACTAACTAGAGCCTCATAACAGGTTGTCTCAAACTTTTTGTTTAAAGGCATTTTTGTCCATTTTGGCGTTCCTCGGGAAATAGTGACAGATTGAGGGCTGCAATTCACATCTCATTTGATCTAGAATCTAGTTGAGAAATACAAAATCTATCATAGGATTACTTCACCTTATCATTGAGGGAATCCTTACCAAGATTGTGGCCAACCACCAGAGGAATTGGGTTGATAAACTGCTAGAAGTGTTGTGGGCATACAGGAATACATGGAGGAACATTATGAGATTCTCACCATATGAATTAGTATATGGTAAAAATCCTTTATTTACCATAGAGTTCAAAATAAAGACATTAAGAACAACACTACAATTGAATCTAGATTGGTTATAGCATAGAAACAACAGTTAAATCAACTAAATGAACTTGAGGAGAAGAGGTTGGTTGCCATTCAAAAAAAAATATCACCCAATAGTAGAGGTCTAAGTGGAACGAAAAATTCATCAAAAAGAAGATGTTTCGGAAAGGAGATTGGGCACTACTATATGATTCCCGATTCAAGGATTTCAAGGGGAAGCTCTGCAATAGATGGCTAGGTCCTTATGAAGTTGATACGGTCTTTGACAATGGGACTATGGTTTTAGTCACTTTCAACAATGCTAGGACACCATTACCTGCTAATGGGCATCATCTTTAGTTATATCACAAACCAACTTCAAAGGATTCATTTATCAATAATGTCTCAGAATTTGATCTTCAAATTATAGGAGCAGCAGAAAGTTCTCTTGCGTTGCCAAATTTTAAATCCTTAATAAGTGTAACAGCTAAAAAACAACTTTGTTGGTGGTTGATACACCAAGATAATAAATAAAAAAAGAGAAAAATTAATAAAAAGAAAACATAAAATAGTAATATATAAATAAAAAGTTGTTTATGAAAACCTCTTTTAGGAGTGCAGACAGATAATGGTAATAGTTTAAAACCACTATGTGGTAGTTGTTACAAGTTTTTTACTTGTAACAATATCATCTATTTAATACATGTTATCTTATGTTGTTACACGCTTAAGTCTTTTCCTTCTTCTTTAAAATTTTTTCAAATTGTTGTAAATAAGAGTTCTGTTATAAAGAGTAGCATTAGCAATTATATCTGTTGTTACACCTGTAACAACTAACAATCTGCAGTAGCGAATTGGGCACAATCATCTACCTTAATAAATTATATCACCAGGATGTCGCCACAAGAATAAATGGCCTAATCAGCATGTTTTTGCCGGAATCAATCATGTCACTAGTACTTTTTTGCTACATCACCGTTGGTGAGTCATTCACAAGTTATATTTCTTTACTTTATTTAATGGTTATGGCAATTAATATGATGTTCCATCTAACGGTCGAGGACGAATGTCACATTAAAACCAAGGGTGAGGGTGAATCATTTTGTAATGTATAATTTAAATCAGACTTAAAGTGACAAACCTTGTAATCATTGGCAAATCCTCCAATCATTATCATCTTTTTATGTCAAGGGTGCTATAGGCTGAAATTACATTTAAGACATATTTCCACGACCCTTGATTAAATAATAAGACCATAACGCATATCGTACAATCCCTTGATATGATGTCACTAATTTTGTTGCCTTATTTTTATTGCCCTGATATATATCCCAATGAATCATCGCATCTTCATTTCACATAATTGTCAGAAGAGAAAGTAGAGAAGGCATAGAGGGTATTCTCTAAAGCAGAGATGGGAGGAGTTGTGGTTAGGCAGGAGCCCAACTCCACAGAGGCATTGGAGAATTTCCCAGAGGCATGCCAGATTTTTAAAGAGGCAGGATGGTTCAAATTATTCGAATGACTCAAAGGGTCATAATAAATTGTTTCCTTGTAGTTTGCCAAGAATTTGAACAGGAATCAAATGGAGTTTAGGGGGTAGAAGTTATAATTCACTAAACAAGTAATTGCTAGAGTATCGACATTTCAATCTGAAGGAAAAATATGGTTTAACTAGAAAATCAACGATCCTTCTCTCAAGGTAGAATTTCTGCAAGGTGAGGAACAACTGGAAGATTTGAAATTGGCTAGGCTATCAAACTACCTATGCTACTTATGCTAGTTTAGCTTCTGCTTTTTCTATTATATGGAATTTATGGCGAGGGTGCTTCTCGTGCCCTTTACTGTGGGTCTCAATCTCGAACTAAAAAGGATGAGTCTCCATCCGCATCTAAACCTTGGAGAAGAAGAGTAATGGAATTGAACGGTTGTCGCTTCCTCAGCCATGGGGAGATGTTTACTTATACATTATCAAATACATTACTTGTGAAGGATGGGAAAAAATAGTGTTTAATTATCATTTCCCTTCGTTAAACCATCTCCAACACACGCAATTGGTTAGCCTTCCATATTTGATGTTGGAGAACCTGAAGCATATGTCTGATATTGTGAAGGTTGCTTTGCATCTAGAAACTTGTATCACTAATCATGGCCTTATAAAATTAACCATAATGGATGATCTGGAATGCCAAGGCCAAAGCTGGGAAAAGTTTATGAGAAAAAAGACAAGGACTTCACGCTGGAACTAAACTAAAATCCCCGTTGATGCTCCAAAGGAAACTAGGGTGACTAAAGAGAAAGGGAAATCCTCTAGAAGTAGAATCAAGAAAAGATCACTGGAAAATCCAATAGGTGGCAGGACACCAAAATGGAGGGTCAAAGTCATTACCCAGCCAAAGCCCCTACTTCCATCTAGAAATAGGTCAATAAAGCATAAGGATGTAGGGGATAAAAAAGAAGAAGAACAAGCCCATCTTGAAGAGTTTCCTTTACCAGGTAAGGAAGAGACCCAAACCCTACTGTGTAAAATTGAAAAATTAGAAAAATAAAATAAATAATTATGGCAAAAATTAGAGGATAGTAAAGTAGAAACAAGGGTCAAAGGTTTAGATACTTTGGTGGAGGTTGTTAATAAGATGAGAACATAAACTACACTAGGTCCTATATGTACAACATGTGCTAAGATTTTAGCAATAATCAGGTATAAAGTTTTTGTTGCAAGTACTATCTCGATAGAAACCCAAATTGAACCCTCGGAAGCTATTACACAAGAATCTATTGATGATTTTGTTGTTACACAAGAACCAACAGCTAAAACAGAGCATCCCATGGTGATCAACCTAGAAGCCAAATCACAAGGACTTGCTGATGATACTGATGTTACACAAGAACCAGTAGTTGAGGTAGAGGTCCCCCAGGAAGAGAAAGTAAGATCTGATCCACAAGAACATGTTGATGAAGCTATTGTTACACAAGAACTAGCAGCCGAAGCATAACAACTTGAATCTCGATATGTTTCTACACCCCCTATTGATGTTGCATGTGAGAGAACACGAAATCCTGAAGCAGGACGGTGTTCAGAAAAACTTTTGTTGATACCAAAATTATAGAAATGGAAGCAGTTGACACTCTCTTTGAAAAATGGAGTGATCTTGCTGGAGTAGCATCGAAAAGTTTTAAATAATCTCAAAGAATAGTGGACTAATAGGAAGCTGACAGAAGAGTGGACAAGATGGGAAAGGAAGAAAACTGAGAAGGAAAAGGAGGAATGAGTGCAACAGTTACAATAGGAAGTTTAGAACTTAGCAGATGATAAAAATAAGTTGTACGAAATATTCCTTATCCTGTTGGGGTGTAGAAGGTTTTCCCCATCCTATCTAATATTTCTTTGTGAAAGAATGATTTTTTTTCAGTTAAAATCTGTCTATGAGAATAGAACTTATCCGAGTAATTCTACCCGAACTTTTTTAGATGTTTTTCATGGATGTGATTTTGATGAGAGAAGCTTACTTTGTGACATTTTTCTACATAATATGGTTTGTGTTTAAGCTAGCCTGCATATTCTTTTACACATTTTCTCCTACATGGGGCACTTGCAGTTGCATGCCTTCATCTCTTTCATGAGAAATCAAGTAGAATGGCATCTGTCCATGAAGTCATCTGACACCAATGAAGAGAAGGTAGCCTTGTGGATAAGAGAAAAACCAGGCATGGCTATTGAATTGAGGCGTGAATTTAGGAAGTTTTTAAGTACCACTAGTATAAGGGAACAATCATCCATATACAGGAGGAGGATAGTTGGAATTTTCCTCAACCTCTTTGCATAGTTGAAGAGTCATGAATTGAATCGATGCCTTAAATGTATAGAGGTTGGTAGTGCAAGTATATAAGAGTGTGACCCTTTTGGGTTTCCTAATTGTGTGGTTGTTCTTACACAAGTTCCAAAATATGCCAGCGTTTTGAATTCAATGGGAGCCTTCTGGATAGGGCTTAGATTTAAGTATCCCTTGATTTGGCTTCTAGTCGAAGAATACCATCCCCATTACTGATTGTTTGATTATGAAAAGGAATCATGGCCGCATCAACTGATGGCTACTCAGGGATACAGACTAATTGATGAAGATACTGCTAGTGCTTATCATGGAAAATTTTAAGGATGGAAAAATATATTGAAGTTTAAAAACATTGGTGAACCTCATTAGTCCCTAATATGCAAACTTTAAAATGTTTACTTATATATTTGTAAAATTATTCAAATTTATAATGATTATATATATAGTCTCTATATAATGTTGGCGATTTTTAAGGTAAAATAATTTTACATTGTAAAATTTTGGCGAATCATTTTTAGGAAAAGTGGAATTTTGCGAATCTTTGTTTTGGAAAAATCATGGAAAATTATCCCACCTACGAATATTAGCCCCTAAAATTTTCCATGGTGCTTATAACTTGACATATTTACAACAATTATACAACAACAATACCTGAATATTCTACATCAGGACATGCAGTTGCTTCAGTTGGGGGAGATGTTGGGTGAAATTTTTAAGCATATCTTAGACACCTCTTTCCCCATTTTTAATCATTCTCTCTCTATAAACCTATGAAATTTACATCCCAATTACCATTTTCTTGGTTATAATAACAATCCTTTCTCAACATATTATTTTTCCATCTTTCATTAAATATCGAATGAAGCAGTGTCATTTTGAGATGGCTAACCAAGGTAATTGTGGAAGAATTTTTTTAGTTATTTTTCTTTCAGGTGTTGCCTACAACTAAAGACTAAGGATGAGCAACTATTTTTGTTACTCACTATTACACTTTGACGATTTGTTTTTACAATCTGAAGTTTTATTGTTACACCTCGAGTTGTTGTTACACCGCAACTACCAGATATCGTGGTTGTTGTTGCTGTCTTCAAAGACCGTTGTCAAGAATCATGAATTATCTATAGCCGTTCAAAGGATCTCAGTGGTTATGATTGTGGAGATGGTTTAACTTGAATCGGTCTTTTATTGGGAAACTGTTTGTAATGCTTTATATTTTTCCTTTAATATTGATCCGCATGCGAATCGTCAAATTCTCATGATTGATATCTTCCCTAATTTTTGGGGCTTGTAAACTCTATAAAAAGGTTTGGCTCCATGAAAATGGAATGAAACATAGGAACAACATCAACATTTTGATCTTGTAATTACCATTCATTTGGAATAGAAAACACTTTTGGTGATGTTCATACAGATCTCGTGTTGAGTTTTTAATTAGTTTCCATTTCATCCCTATGCCCTGCTAGGGAGGAAGGGCCCTCCTCTTTAGTAGGGACTACAATAGTAGTAGATTAGCTATTTTGGTTTGTCTTTCTTTTAATTGTGGATTCATTAATGTTGGTGTATGAATTGTAGTACTTATGCACTTCTGTTTTCAAATTCATTATATGCTATTACACAAGATTGGTTAGAACTATAATATTTAATCAACTGATACAGTTTTATTAATGATGTGTGGCACACCTATTCTTTGAGAAAAACATGAAGTGTGACGAGTGAATTTCATTCCTGTAGAATGTCTTTTTAATTTCTGCATGAGTGGTTTAAGTTCTACAATTGTGTGCAATGACATTTTCTTTCATTTCTTTCTCTGGCTGTTATGTATCGGCACAAATAGTGCAAAAAACTTTGAAATAAACATACCTACCCTAGTTGATAATTAAATTCTTGTAGTTCAGTCAAATTAAAAGTGATTAAATCACCACAGCAATTCTTTCTATAGAGGGTTGAAAAACTACTAAGTTCTCTCTAAGAGGGTTGACAAACTACTTAGTTCTTGCCAAGATGGTTTATAAACCAATAGGTTCTTGCCAATAGGGCTAATAAACTACTTTGTTCTTGTCAAATAAGTTGATAAACCACCTAGACTATGAGCTATAGGTTTCTATAGTGTTATCCTTGAGGATATGAATAATAATACACCTAAAAAGTGAACCCATATTCCTAGACTTGTGCATTATTCTAGCTAAATCTATTTGAAATCCCTTGGATTGTGGATTTGGTGTGAGGGTGGATAACTACAAAAAATATTATGGCGCAACTCGCCTATGGTTGGGTGGAAAATTGAAGTCCTGCCTTCAATTTCCATCCATATCTAGCCATTCAGATAAGTGTTGTGGCTTGTGTATAGTGGACTTAGATTAATTACCTTGATTGGTATGTTAATGAATACTGAATGGATATATATTATCTTGAATGGTTCATGGAAATTACTACATGTCCTTGATAGGAAATAGGCATCAATATTCTTTTAGATATGTTGAAACACTAGCCTTGTGTGGATGTTTTGAATGTTATTGAATGTGTGTGTGTATGTATGATATAATATAAGTATATAATATATATATATATATATATATATATATATATATATATATATAGATATATAGATATATATATCTGCAAATGTGGCTGGTTGCATAAGGACATGCATATAGCTACTGATAATAGTTCCTTTATGCTGGGCATGCTTATAAATTATAAGGTTCACTATTCTTCTTAATATTCACTCTCGTTATGCTTAGGATGGATATGCCCTGTGTATAGGTGTAACACACCATCCCACCCCCCAGGTAATTCTCAAGTAATGGAAGGTGTCACCTCACATTTATATCTAAGGTATATTATGAAGAAGGGTTCACATAATCCTCTTCTTCCAACATCCTTGTAAATAAAATAAAATTCCACCAATGTGACCAACTCATCAAGATATTTATAGGGATATGATTTTATCTCAAACTTCCTATTGATTGAAAGTTATGTCAATTTTAGGATTGTCTCATTAATCCCTATCACACCAACATGTATCGCCATGTGTCACTACCAAGTGGCATACATGGCCCTGCCATGTACTTACAATCTATTATGGCTTTCACCACATTAGCACACCCAGTGACATCACGCCAAAACGAGAGGTGAAAACCCTTCCAAACCAGTGCTACATGCAATTTTTTTTACATCCAATGTTAGAGAGATCATTGTCTAGTGCTCTTTGTCAACTATGCCCAGCACCAATGCACCATCACACTAAGGTGACTCTGTCACTAAACAGGAGTCGTGTATGACAACATTTACTGAAAATTTTCTCATCCCATAATTCCAAATTAATGTCGCACCCCTTGCTACCTCCAATGTGGAATGACCCGTAGTGCCACTTGGCATCCATGTCATCCAATTTCATGTCACTAGTCTCCCTTTCTCCTTTCTAAGATTGTTGGTTATGTCACGGTGATGTCACCCTTCCATGTGGCATCCTATGATAGTGCCATGTGTCATCCAAGAAAAACTCTATGGTCATCCAACTTGACGCATTCAACCTACCTGTGTCATGTCATAAAGGTGTCATGTCAACATTCTTTCCATATCCCTTTCCTCGTGGCATCTATGTAGTGTTTCCCAAATTACATGGAACCCACCACCTCATTCTAGGTGGTGGTTCTCACCGGGTTTAGCACTTTGTGTCATGCCACTATTTTATGTTATAAGAGATTCAGGGGGGTTTGACGTGTAATTCTCTACCATGCATCTATGTCATAGTGTCAAAATTCCACATCCATGTCTTATACCAATCAAACATGATGTAACATGAATTTTCACGTTGGACGACAGATATAAGTCAGTCTTGCACCTTGTTAATAGTCCCATTTCTAAAACATCCATCACATACAACTTCCAAGATAGGTGTTGTGTAACACAAATTTTCATAACAAATGATGGTAATAAGTATGCCCCATAACTTTTGTCAAAATCCCCCATTTACAAGTGATTACACATTCATCCTATGAGAGCAACACAACACAAAGTTAAGTTTCACATTGAACAACAAGGATATTCCCATCCCACGTCCCATACACTTTGCTAAAACAATAGTTCTTTGATATATATTAATTCAAAGGCTTGTTTAGCTAGAACAAAAACATGTATGATCCTTGCACAAACTTCGGGACTCCAAGGATTTCTCAATGGGTCTGAAAGCAACCCATAGCATGCCACAATGAGATTAAAACATTATATGTGTGTGTGTGTAAATAGTTATCACTACACAACTTCCACAATGCTTAATTCATTATTTGCATAATCGAATATATTAATGCAATAAATAAGACAAGGAATCTTTCTATTCATAAGCATGCCAACCATTATAGCATTGGTAATAATAGTTAACTGCATGTCTTCATGCAACCAATCATATTTTGCATATATAATCAAGAGCACTCATATCATTCACATAAATCTAGTATTTTAACTTAGCCAAAAAACATCCAAGCTATATTTCCCATCAAATACATGTAGTATATTTTAATGACCATTGAAGGGTTAATATAGATCCATACTTTAACCAATATCAAATAAGTCATGTAATCATATAAATTCAAATACACATCATTCATGGAACTTATTTCAATGGATAATAATGGTTGGGAACTGAAGATGGGACTTCAAATCTACACCTAACAATAAGACAACTGCACCACAATATTTCTTACAGTTGTCCACCCCTAAGAAAAATCCACTACCTAAGGGATTTCTTTCTCAGGGATTCAAGAAGACTCGGTTGGAGTATTGCTTAGTTTTCCAAGAGTGTGAGAATTATTTGTAGGTGTTTTATTAGTTTTCTTTTGAAGGAAAGCATTATAGAACCTATAGCACAATGTTTGGGTGGTTTATCAACTTCCCTAACAAGCACTATATGGCTTATTGACCCTTTTCAAGAGGCACCCCAGTGGATTTCCACCCTGCCTGCTGGTTTATTAGCCTTACAAAAAGCACTTAAGTGGTTTATTATCTTACTTAGAAAGCACTATGTGGTTTATCAGCTTCCTTAGCAAGCACTCATTGGTTTATAAAACCTTTTTAGCAAGCACTCATCACCCAATTCCCCCTCTAATAATCCCATTAATTTTTTAACATTGGACACACACATAGTCCAATGATTGCCTTGCATCAGTGTTGTGAGTTAAATCTTATCAATTTCCACAGAATTTCTCCAACCCATAGCATCCTTGTCCTTGTGTTCCACCCTAGTATTTGTCACCAACATTCTCTTCCAATTTTGTTTTCCATTATTATTTTCTTGCAAGATCTTTGTTTCCTATGGAGTTGTCCCACTTCCATTTTCCCACATTGTGGGATCATCATAAACATAGGTGTTTTTCTACCCAATCATTTCCTTTCCAAATGTTTAGTGGTGGGACATTTTGTTACACCATCCCACCCACTCTCATCTCTCCCTCAGATCATGAATCCATATGTCCCACTCTTCAGTCCAAAACAAGTATCAAATTTAGTTACAATTGTACTCATTATATATTATTACAAAATAAGGGGTTAACATAGGGTTGTTACAAACCCAGCCCTGTTAGAGGAACACCATCCTCAATATTTTTCTATAACTAATAAGAAAAAGGACAAAAGCGAGATTTATATAACAACTCTTACATCTACTTATTTATCAAACAAAAATAGGTATAACACCCTCATTTCATTAGGGGAATTTTGAGGTCTAAAATGGGCCTCCTAGGGAAATTATAAAATAATAGTGGAAATAATAAAATAAGATTAGATTACATCACCCAATTTTTTAAACTCGAATTTTCAACTTATCTCCCTATGGGTTTACTCCAATTTCGAGTGGAAATACTCATTGGATGCAAAATTTGATTCCTCATTCATGGAGTACCCATGTTTCATACTTTCAATGGACCCTACTATATGAAAAATGAGAAATACATGAAAAACGTGATTGGAATCACGTTTTTTCATGTATTTATCACTTTTGTGTAGTAGTGTCCATTGAAATTATGCAACATGGGTATTCCTTGGATGAGTAACTAAATATTGAATCCAATGAGAACTCCCACTTGAAATCTGAGTAAAACCTTAGGGAGATAAGTTGAAAATATGAGTTGAAAAAATACTTTTATTATTTTATTAGTTTTTATTATTTTTACTTTTTCACTCAAAAAATGGTGAATCATCTCCCATGGTTGACATCATCATCTTGAATCCTATTGGTTCTTATAAAGTTTATTTTTGTTGTACATTTTTCTTAGGAGGCCCATTTTAGACCTCAAAATTCCCCTAATGTTTTTTCCATCTTCCAAGTGGTTTCATCAGTTCCAAAGTGCTTCCATTGCACAATGACCTACTTTATTTTTTTAGTATAGAGAATGATCTATGTGAAGTCCAAGATGCATTGTGGTTTTGGTTGGAACTCTCCCTCGGGTTCCACCTATATCACAAACTAGTAAAAAATATGATCATCATCATGTACATATGTCTTAAGAAAATAATTATGAGAAATGTTATGTGCATTTACTATAGTTGGTAAGGCCAATCTATAAGCCATTGGCCCCACTCTTTCCAAGATCTAAAAAGGTCCAAAAATTCTAGGTGGTAACTTGGCACAATACCCCACTTTTAGTGACCTCTTCCTCAGTTTGATATGGAGATACACATGCTCTCCCACCTGGAACTCATTGTGCATCCTCTAATAGTCTGCATAAATATTTTTCCTATTTCGGGTTGTCTTAATCTATACTTGATCTTGAACACTTATTGTTCCATTTCCTTAAGTATATGAGGCCCAATAATTACTCTATTTACTGGGTCATCCCAACTGATCAAAGTGTTGCATTTTTTTCTATAGAGTACCTCAAAAGGACTCATCCCAAGTGACTCTTGATATATATTGATGTATGAAAACTCCACAAATGGTAGGAAATACTTCCACTCCTTTGTTTGATTCGTGGAGTACATTCTTAGCATGTCTTCAAAAATTTTGTTCACTCTTTTTATCTAGCCATTTTTCAGATGATGATAAGCAATACTAAAAACTACTTGGGTTCCAAAACTAGCAAACAATAACTTCCAAAAATTAGAAGTGAACTTATAATCTCGATTTGATATAATATTATGCAGCACACTATGTAATATAAATGTTTCCTTCATGAATATTCGGGCTATATCAAAACCTTTGTGAGTGGACTTGATAACTGTGAATTGAGTTACCTTACCAAACTTGTCCACTACACCATAATAGCATCATGTTGTTTAGATATATTTGAAAACTCCATAATGAATTCCCACTTCCACTTAGAGATTGGGATTGGTTGCAACAATCTTGCTAGATGTTGACATTCAACTTTTTCTTGTTGGAATTCCAGACACTTGGCAATAAATTCAACAACATCCTTATTTAATCTTTGCCAATAATACACTTTATTTATTGCTGTCATCATCTTCTGATAACCAGGATGACCTGAGAAAGGTTTCTTATGAAAATCATTCATGATGAGGCTCCTCAAACTAGGCACATCAGGAACATATTTTATGTTTTTTAACAACGACATACTATCATCGGTGAGTTGGTAGCTCTTACTCACAAATCCCTCTAGTTCATTCTACCAACATTTATTTACATGTTGGTAGTGTTCATTATGCGACAATTCCTCATTAATATTCTCATTGATATCAACCATGAAAGTACTCAAGGTTCCCAAATGAACCTCTTATAGACTTCTACTAAGTGCATCTACCACTTCATTCTACTTTCTTTTGATGTGCTTCATCTCAAAATCAATTTTGTTGGTCAAAGCTAGCCATTTTTCTTCTCTATAATTTAACTTAGGTTGGTCAAAGAGATATCTTAGTCTCCCACAATTTGTCATCAACACAAAACATCTACCCAATAGATAATTCCTCCACATTATTAAAGTGTGTACTATTGTTGTGAGCTCTAAATCATGGGTAACATAGTTCTTCTCATGCATATTTAATTTCCTTGATTCATAGACAAATACATTTCCTTCTTCGCATGAGGACTCCACCGAGTCCTTCCTTACATACATCTATGAAACCACAATTTTTTATCAGAGTATGATATTCTTAAAATAGGTGTACATGTGAGTAATTTCATGAGTCACTCAAAACTGGTTGCACATTCTAGTGTCCACTGAAATTTGAATCCTTTTTTTTGCAAGGCGATGACTGGATGCCAATTGCTTAAGAAGTCCCAAATGAAAACTCAATAATATCCATATAATCCGATGAAATATATGACCTTTGTGACATTATAGGGAGTTTTCCATTGCATTATTTCCTTGATAATTTTCATATCTACAACCACTCCTTCCTTTGAAATTCCACGCCCTAAGTAATGAACCTAGGTTTGGAAAAAATCACACTTGTTGAGTTTTTCATATATCTTATGCTCTCTCAATAATTTTAATATTGATGTCAAGTGGTATTCATACTCTTCTTTGGCTTTTGAATATAATTGGATATCATCCACAAATACTAGTACAAACTTATCTAAATAAGGTCTAAGGACATTGTTCATCAAGCACATGAATGTGGTTGGGGCATTTGTAAGGCCAAATGGCACCACTACAAATTCATAGTGGCCATATCTAGTGCTGAAGGTGGTTTTGTGAATTTCTTCATCTTTAATCCTAACTTTATGGTATCTAGATCTCAAATATATTTTTGAAAACACTGTAGCCCCTCTCATCTAGTCTAATCAGTCATCAATTCTAGGAAATGGGTATTTTTTTGTCATAGTAACTTTATTTAGTTGTTGGTAGTTAATACAAAGTTGAAGTGTTCTATTCTTCTTTCTGAAAAGAAGTGTTGGGGATCCTAGGGTGATACATTGGGACACATATATATTTTATCCAATGTCTCCTTCTATTTTAACTTCAATTCCATAAGTTTAATATTTCTCATGAGATATAGAGTCTTTGTTACTAGCACTATTCTCGTAATTAATTCAATGGTAAAATCAATATATATTTTAGGTGGTGGTCTCGATAATTATTCTAGGAATATGTCACAAAATTATTTTAACATTGGGTTACTTCCACATTCTTCCATGGTGCCATCCAATTCCTTAGCCACGTGGATACCATATAATTCATAACCTTTTCTGTTGCATTACTTCAGTTAAAGCATAGTTAATTATCTAAACGAGATTGGTCTCTTTATCCTCTGTAGCATTATTTTATTACTAGCATCATTGAGGCATTCCAATTCTTTACCATAATAATCGCTCTTAGTTTTGTTGGATTCCAACCATTCCATGCCAATTAAAACACCATATGATCTCAATGGTAATAAAATAAGAGCAATTATGGTGGTCATACCAACAATATCCACAAGGCATGACTCCACTATGTTTGTCACTCACGTTTTTTTTCCTACAGCTAGTCAAACCATCCATGATTCTTAATGAGATTTCTTTGGAAATTTACATTTCTCTACAATATTTAGGTTGACATAGCTAAAATTAAAACCCAGGTCAATTAAAAATGAAACAGGTTGGTTGATTACCATAGCTTCCATTTGGATTAATGCAACTTGTTAGTCTTCCTACATATTTTCCAGTGCAAACATAAGCTTTGGGTATGTTTAGAGCTACAACATTAATTATTGTTTCTTATTGTACATTATACAACTTTGTGACAATTTTCTACTCCCGAGGACAATTCCTCTGCAAATGGTTTTCTCCACAAATCCAACACTATAGAGGCCCCTTCCTAGACCCTTCGACCTATTCTTTCACTACTTTTGAGGGTTCATTTCTCCTGGCTATTGCAAAATTTTGCTGATATTCATTCTTGGAAAGAGTGGTGAACTTCCCGTTCTCCCCTTCTTTATTATATCCCGAAAATTTCAACTCTTTTCCTTTAAAGTTTGTCTTATCTTTATTTTTACAATTTGTTCAGAGTTTGTTCTTGTGTCTGGATTGTTCATAACAATACCTCATCTTCTGGAGAGTGTCATCTAGGTTTTTTGGCTCATTAAAATCTATTTGTCCTAGTAGGCTTGTGGTAACCCATTGAGATGCCTCTGAGTCTTCATCTTCTCATCCTTGATGTAAGGCACATACCTTAATAGTTCCAAGAATATGCTTGTGTACTCATCCACTATCAATTGTCCCAATTTCTACTCATAGAATTCTTTAGCCTTGTACCATAGAAATTTTTAGATAGGTACTTCTCTTGGAAGTAATTCTCAAAGTTTCTCCATGATATCTCTTTCTCCTCGATAACTTTAACAATCTTCAAATATTCCCACCATATATCGACTTTTCCTTTCAAATTGAAAATAACTACTCTTTCCTTCATGTTCTGAAAGTTATCATGCACCGTGAAACATTTCTTCATCCCAAATAGCTAAGCTTCTATCTCTTCAGCCTTCTTTACCTCTCCAACAAAGGTAGGAGGATTTTCTTTCTTAAATTCATCTGGCATTGGATTATTATTTCTTTTCCTCTAATAAGGGAATCTCTTGATTGTATTATTTTATGACTGGTCAGGGCTTCTTAACTCTGTTTCCGGAGTGCTAAGACAAATTTATCCTCTCATTATGACTTCATCTTCTTATCCACTTCTTTACATTGACTTGTTTACTCCTACCCTATTAGTGTCCATTTTTTGTTTATGAGCCTCTAATGGTATAGGTTTGGACTGGTGTTGGCCTAGATAGTTGGCATTGATCTCATATTATCTCTTCCTTTACAGGTCTAATAGGCTCAACAATGTCGTTGCATTTACCTTTGTTTTTCTTTCTTATTTTATGATAGCCTTTCATTTTCAGGTTTGAAACTTCTTAGCTAAGCTCTTAAAAACCTAAGGGTGTCCATCTAATCAGGAGAGTATTACTCTCTCCTTTTCCTAACTGAGACTTCTTCTTAACCATGTTGGGATCTATTAGTCATATACTTCACAATTTTTTTTGTCATTCTTGGAATTTCCTATTTTTCCTTGGTATATTCTTATGTGTTTTTACACACATATATTTACAATAATGAAACTAGTACAATAAATTTGTATCCTGGGTGTTTGCATGTGAACCTCTTCAGGTACAGTGTTGAACCTTTGCTATGATACCACTTTGTAACACACCATCGCACCCCCTCAAGTTATTCTCAGGTATTGGAAGGTGTCACATCAAATTTAACCCAATTTCCAAGGTCTATTATGAATATGGGGTCACAAAATCCTCCTTTTACAACTTCCTTGAAACTCAAAAAAAATGCCACCATCATGTCTGCCTTATTAAGATATTTCTGTTGATATAATGTTTATCTCAAATCAACTCCTAGACTGAAAATTATACCTGTTTAAGGATTTTTCTCATTAATCGTTGTCACAACAACATGTACCACCACATGGCACTGCCAAGTCACATATGTGACCCTACCATGTACTCATAATACAACATGGTTATGCCACAACAACAAAGTTCTGATACATCAATGCACCTAGTGTCATTGTGCCAAAATGGGAGGAGAAAACCCTTCCAAACCAGTGCAATGCGACATAAATTTTTCACATCAAATGTCAGAGATATCATCATCTAACACTTTCTGTAAATCATACCCAATTTCAATGCACCATTGCACCAAGGTGAGCCTGGTGCTCGATGGGAGGAATGAATGACAACATTTAACAAGAATTTCTCATCCCTAAAAGCCAAATTGATGTCTCACCCTTTGTTACTTCAAACATGGCATGACCTGTCATGCCACTTAGTAGTCATGTCATCCAGTGCCACGTCACCAATATCCCTTGCTCCTTGTTGACATCATGTTGATGTCATGGTGATTCCACCCTTCCATGTGGCATCCTCTAACTGTTCCATGTGTCATCTAAGAACAAACATTTTGTCCATTCAACCAAGTTGATTCAACCTATCACATGTCATGTCATAAAGGTTCCATATCAACATTATTTCCACGTCCACTTCCTCGTGGGATCCATGTAGTCTTTCCTAGCCTATGTGGCACCTACCCCCTCAGCCTAGGTGTTTATTCCCATCGAGTTTATCCCTTAATGTAAAACTATTATTTTACGTTATAAGAGATTCAAGGTGTTC
This sequence comes from Pinus taeda, assembly GCA_000404065.3. Taxonomy (NCBI): domain Eukaryota; kingdom Viridiplantae; phylum Streptophyta; class Pinopsida; order Pinales; family Pinaceae; genus Pinus; species Pinus taeda. The sequence goes on from APFE030568017.1 coordinate 129,597, forward strand.
GACATCGAATTCTTTGTCATGCCTCTATGTCACAACACTGCAATGCCAAAGCACCATAACTAGGCCTTATAACAATGAAGCATGGCATGATGTGAAGCCCATCTTGTTCCTTCTCTTAATAGTGCCCCTTTTCAAAAAAATCCATCACGTATAACTGTTGAGGGAGGTGCTACACAACGTGAAGTTTCAAGTCGAATCACATGAATAAGTTTGCCATGTTCCTTCTATCAACATCGCCCATTTTCAAGTGATTACACATTCAATCTATCAAGAGAAGCATGGCATGATGTGAAGTTTCATGTTACATAACAAGGATATTCCCATTCTCTAATCCCTACACTTTGTTGAAAAAAAAATCTTTGATATAGATTAATTCAAAGGTGTATTTAGCCATAATACAAGCCTATGTGAACCAAGAACAGGCTTAGGGGCTCCAAGGATTTACCAAGTCCCTTTTGAACTCTTTTTCGGTCTAAATGTAGTCTGAATCATGTATATGTATACATGTGTGTGTGTCTGTGTGTAAATAATTTTCATATGCAACATCCAAAATGCTTAGTTCATTCTCTACATAATAGAATACATTAGTGCATTAAACTAGATAGTGAAATTTTCTATTCATAAGAATGCTAACCATTAGAGAAATGGTAATAACACTTAATTGCATGCCTTCATGCAATCACTCATATTTTTCATATATAATCAAGAACATTCATATCGTTCACATAAATATAGTATTCCAACTTAGCTAAAATAACATACAAGGAATATTGGCCATCAATACATGTAATAGATTAAAATGACAGTTCAGGATTTAACACAAAGCCATATGTTAACCAATATAAAATCTTTCATGTAATCATATACATTTAAATACACATCGGTCATGGCACTTATCTAAATGGTTATATGGTTGGAAACTGAAGATGGGACTTGAACTGTCAATCTAACCATAGGTTAGCTACACCATATCCTTTCTTGCAATCATCCGCCTCTGAGCCAGATCCATGATCCAAGGCATTACTTTCTCAAGTACAACTAGGATCAATTGGGGTATTTCTCATCTTTCTAGGAGTATGGGAACTATCTACAGGTGGTTTATCAAATGTCCTTTCAAGGAAAGAACTACAAGACCTATAACACACTATCTAGGTGGTTAATTAGCTTACATGGAAAACATTGAATGGTTTATTGGCTTCCCCAACAAGCACTCAATGGTTGATCAACCCTTTTCAACAATCAAACTTATGTATTGTCACCTTTCCTAGTGTTTTATCATCCTTACAAAAATAAATTGAGTGGTTTATCAACTAAGGTTGAAAAAACTGTGCTTTATCAACTTCCTTAGCAAGAATGTAATGGTTTATCTAACCTTTTCAACAAGCACTCATCACCTAATTCCTCCTCTAAGCCTCACATTGATCTTTCAAGCTTTGACACACACATATTCCAATGATTTCCTTGCGTCAATATTAGGAGTTACATCCCATCTATTTCCACATAATTTCTCCAGTGTGTAGCATCCTTGTCCTTGTGCTCTGCCCTAGTATCTCTCTCTAATGTTGTCTATTTTTCTTGCAATTCCTTTTCTCCTCTTGGCTCTTCATTTCCTACAATGTTATCCCACTTCCATTTTCCCACATTGTGGGATTATAAAAAAAAAGTGGGAATTTTTCTACCCAATCATTTCATTGCCAAGTGTTTGGTGGTGGGGCGGTATGTTACGCTAGCCCACCTACTCTCAACTCTCTCTCAAATCATTGATCTTTCTATCCCACTCTTTAGTTATAGCAAAGTGTCAAATTTATTTACAATCACAATCATTGGGTTAACACATGGGTGTTAGAATATGAATCTTGTAACAGTATAGAACTTTGAGATAAATAGATGAAAATAGTTGTATCCTTAACTCTATGTACATTTATCATTAGAATGCATGACCCCTCATTAAATATGATGTCCCTTCATAGGACTTATTATCTGTGTTTCAATATGGTATTGTTTTATTGAATTTACAAAAGAACGTATAGTTATGGATTACTTGTGTATTGATGCTAGATGGTAGGCAGGTTATTGAATTAATTTGTTGAATATCAAGCTCGAGTCAATTTGTTTAATGTTGGAATTAGAATGAAGGTTTCATTTTTGTGGGAATTTTTTTATGAGAAACACTACATATAGATGAAAGCCTAGGATTAGCCCTACAAAATTTAAAAGTTCAAAGTCTGTGGACAAATAGAAAATATAATGTAATCCAGGTTCAGATAGGTTATTAGGCATTTTTTAATCTGGGTTAGATATAAGATGGGTTTATCATATGCATACAATATTCTAGACATTTGGGTTGATTTCCCTTGTGAAAATTCTCAAAAGTGTGGGTTTTTAATTTTATCTAGATTTTGATGAAGAAAAGTGGTCTATACTAGGAAGCCTAGACTAGTGGGATCATTGGTGTGAATTGTATTGGAATGGAGCTAGATTTTGAATGAAATCTAGGATGGGGCCCATCATGGGTGGAGTTGGATAATTGTTTGGGGTAAGCTAATATGATAGTTTGGACGTTCATTCCAAATGTTCTTTTGCAGTCTAGTGGAATCCCCAGATGTGGGCTAGCTTAGTTTCTTCCCAAGACCAAATACAAAGGAAATTATGGTTTGCATCAAGGGGGAGAAGACCCTATGGAACCCACAAAAGGATCTTTGGTGGAAAATGCTCCATAAACTAGATAGGGCTATGTGGATGCCATGAGGAAGATGATGTGGAAATTATGTTGCCATGGTGCCTCTATGGCATGACATATGTCATATTGAATTAGCCTAGTTTGGTGGCTAAAGAGCTCATTTTTTTGGGTGACATGTTGCACCATTAGAGAAAGTCACGTGTTAGGGGGACATCAATTTGACATCATCATGGGGCAAAGGGGGAAGGTGACATGGCATTAGATGACGTAGATGCTAGGTGGTTCCATGTGTCATACCATGTTGGAAATGATGGAGGGGGTGATGTGAAGGCCGACATATATTAAAGAAGAAATATTCATGTACCCCTTCTTTAAATTTAGCTCAATGCTCTTTGGCAATGCTACAAGGAAGCGGTACAGTTTGACAAAAAGTTCCAAATGCTAAATTTTCAGGCTATCGAAGGAAATATTTTGAAAGATAGGGGAGATTGTTTTAAATATTGTTTTCATTGATCTCAAAATTAGGGGGATACTACATATGTAAAATGTAGAGATTGCAAAATGAGATTGTTGGATGTATTGTTTGGATACCCAATTTTTTCTTGATGCATAGTTTGAATACGAAATACTTAAAGTAATTTTTATTCTAAATACTAAATAAAGTGGGAGCATAGCATGTATGGTTGAAAATATTATTTTGATACATTTCCAATGGTATATGGCACTCCATATAACTCCATAGTAATAAGTAGATATGAAATATTCTATTAGGGTAGCCCAACCAAAAAGTACATGTCAGATTGATGAGTCTAGGCCCATTAATGAATGTAGACAATAGAAATAAATGTTCTATGAGTGAATTTGAATACCATCCAAGAAATAAGTGATCTAAAGTGCACAAAAACAACTAGGCCCATACACTTGGAGTATTAAAGGTGGAGCAAAAATATGAATTTTCGAGTGAATAAATCATCTTGGTATTTTGGTTATAACCCTATTTCTTGGATTTTATAGAACATGAAAAGTGTAAGAGATTAATATGATACCTTCATGTACCTTTGGTAGAAATGTTTCACTTTTTCTTGTTGTAATTTCATAAATATGCTCTGAGGAAGTTAGGGTTCCTGAAATCTCCTTGGAATAGGGAAGCTTGGGATTTTTTCTATAAATTTTCCAATGGGATTTCTTAGATTTTGAAATGTGAAAGAGACAAAGGAGTGATCTCTAGGTACCTATTGTAGATTGTATACCTTGTTTTGCAATAATTTCAGATATAATCTTAGGAACTTAGGTTACTAATGCTCTTCAAATATGCTTCAAACAAGCCAACTTGGCATTTTCACTATAATTTTGTTGTTGTTGTTTCAGACTGTGAAATATGGAGGAGTTAGAAGCAATATCTCTAGGTACCTATGGTCGGACATTTATATTTTGTGTTAGTATAATTTTAGATATATATCTTGTGGAAATTACCCTGGTTACTTAGTACTTATGAAATCATATTCAAATAGGTTATCTTGTATTTTTTTCTATAACTTATTTTTTGGGACATTTTGAGAATGTGAAAAATTTAGATATCTAAGAAGAAATAAAAAAGTTCATCAAGTAAAAATTTTAGAATAATATTTGCAAAATTAATTATGTCGCATGTTGTGCAAGTTTGTTCTTGGAAAGAAGCTAAAAAAATAGCTTTTGGGAGAAGAAAACCTATTGAAGGTAGGAGTAGCAAGTAGACTTGTTGAAGGTAGAAGTGACAAGTAGACTCAATGAGGGTAGAAGTAGTAAGAATACTTAGTGGGGATTGGTGTCTCCAGCATGTTAGTTCCTACTAATACTTGTAAGAGTGAGAATTAGTGTTTCCTATAGGTTGGTGCCTACAATGATTGTATTAGATGTGATTCTTGTATCCTATATGTTGGTGACTATTGATTAGAAGATCAAAAATAGGCACAAAAATGAAAGTGTTTGGAATCTCCCAAAATTTATGTAAAGTCCTAGTGTTCATCGTCCTCATTCCAACGACACTTTAATTTCCTCAATCTAACGTCATATGAAGAAGTTATGGCATTATGACGTTTTTGACCAATGAAAAAGAAAAATTGCAGATGGGATGATTAGACAGTCTGTATTTTTGACATCATGATAATGTTATCATGCCAACTAGGCATACGGAGGGCCAATCAGAGCCCACCATGTGCCATTCTTATAGGATTGATTTGGCATATTTGTATTCGCTCATACAATGGGGAGGTGGCCCAATCAGAGGGTGCCACATGGCCCTCTATGATTGGCTAAAAATGTAGATTTTTCTGTAGATTCACAATTCATGTAATGTACTAAAATAAAAGAAAAGAATCTACTCTACTCTTTAAACAATGAAAACCAAGAATTGATGAAAAGAATAATCGACGAGAGGAAGATAATCAAAGACACATAACACAAATTTTTCTCTAGGGAAATCCACTACTCAAAACCCTAACTATCTATTGCATTAATCAGAAAACTGAGTGATAATACAAACCTTGTTCTCACAAGAACAATTCCGCACAAGTATGATCAACTCTCTGCCTCACAAGCCCGCACTTACCAACACTTAGCCATTATGTTTCCTGTTAAACCCCTATTTTCTTGTGCAATCCCTGTGAGGAATAGCCCATACTTAATTGGGAATTCCTTCCTTCATAACTATGCAATCCAAATCTAGGTCCTCTTCTAATTTCATGCATGATATGTACAACTCAGATCATTCTACAACTGATAGTACATTATCCCTACACTCTAGTCTCAACTAGGTATTTGTCTGAACTGACATGAAGGAGTTTTTGATGAGGGAATATTTAATTAGCTGGAGTAGCACCGAGGATGCACCAGTGCGCCAACTCACTGCTAATCCTCTACTAGTTCCAAAAATAGTTAGAACTTAGTGAAACTAAGTTATCTAATTACAACTCAAAAGGACTCATCCCGGACCCCTAAAATTTACGGAGAAAATATACATGACTACAGAAATACTTCAAACTCAAAATTCCTAAGCTAATTAAGTAAATTAAACTTAATTATCTATTTACAAGTTGCTATGAGAATATAATTCGATTTTAATTCTCAGTTTAATTCTAGGACAAATTAAACTGGAATTTCTTGTTTCCGTTTCTCAACACTCCCTCTCAACAAGAAAGGGATTATCAGCTACCTTGATCCTGTCTCTCTGAAACTCAAATTTACATCTTGGAAATTCCTTTGTCAAAATGTTAGAATCTTTCTCTTCTATGGGAACATACTCCAACAACATAATCCACCTCAATACACAATCTTTGAGATGATGATGTTAGATATCAATATGCATGGACCGATCATGAAAAATTAGATCTTCAGAGAGTTTGATATAACTCTGATTATCGTAGTAAATTAGTTGAATCCATCTGCTAACCAAACAAACCAATGAGTATCTTCCTCATCTAGATGGCCTCACATGCCTCCTAACTTGCAGCCATGTACTATGCCTCCGCTGAACTGAGTGCAATCAATCTCTATTTTTTGTTGTACCATGAAACTGCTATTAAACCAATACTGAATATCCCTCCTAATGTGCTCTTCATGTCATATGGACTCCTTTCCCAATATACATCAGTGAAGCCTCGAAGCTTCACTCTCTCTATCCATTTGTACCACAATCCATACTAAGTAGTTCCCTTGAGGTATCTCAACACATGCGTTGTCACCTTCCAATACATCTTGGTAGGCCAAAACTTCGCTTAACTAAGATGGTTAATTTCATAGCACATATCTGGTAGTGTGTTCACCAAATACATGAGTGAACCCAAGCTTCTTGTAAACAATAGCTTCCACTACTTCCCCATGAAGTATCATCCTCCTTCCTCTAGTTGCTTATTAGAGGAGTCTCCATGGGTTCATTGCTCTCCATGTGGCACCTCCTAAGTATCTCGTTGGCATACTTTCCCTAAGACACAAACAATTTTCCATCACCCTGCCATACTTCCATGCCTAAAAAGTAATGCATGAACCCCATGTTCTTCATCTCAAACTCTCTTACAAGGTCCTCCTTGCAATACTTAATCAATTAATCATCACCTGTTCGAATCAAATCATCAACATAAAAAACTATGATCAACAATTTAGCTTCCACCACTATGTGGTATAGGTTTGCATATGCTTCACTCTTGGTGAAGCCTAGCCCGGTTAAGTAGCTATTGATCCTCGTGTACAAAGCACAGGGTGCTTCCTTTAGCCCATACAACACCCTATTGAAATGGCACGCATGCGACTCATGGTCGAAGGTCTCAAAACTTTCAGGTTTCTCTATGTACACATATTCCTAAATCGTGCCATTAAGGAAGGCTGCGTTTACATCCATATGATGTATCTTCCTACCCATCTATGTTGATAGTGCCAATATTGAATTAATCGATGAGTACCTTGCAACAGGAGCAAATGTCTCATCATATTCAATCCCCTCTACCTATGAAAAGCCACAGGCCAAAAACTTGACCTTATGCTTCTCCACACTACCATATTCAACATGCTTTACCTTGTAAAGCCATAAGGATCTCACCGCTAACTTGTCCTCCAATCTTGGGACCACATCCCAAACACTGTTACAAACTATGGAGTCATACTCCTCCACCATGGCATCAACCCAAACTGATTGTTGTGTTGCCTCCTCAAAGGAAGATGGCTCTATCACAACACATGCACTCATAAGAGCCATGTATCTAGTGTACCTCTCATGTGACTTCCTCTACCTGCACTGAGATGTGGGTGTTCCCATATTCTCCCATGCATCATGAAATATAATGTCAGCCTTTTTGGTGCGCTTTCTCCCATCTCTAGAAGATTTTTCCTGAGTGGATGTCTCCACTCCCAGATCCTCTACATGTGGCTACTCCACATCAATTTGAGACTCCTCAACCTTAGGAGCTAAAATATCCTCAATCGCATGTATCTCAAGCTCCCTCTCAAGAGAAAATTACATGGCCTTCTCCTCATTGAATTTGACATCTCTTTGAACCACTCTCATCCTGCTGGCTAGCAAGTACACCAGATAATTGTGAGGTGTATTAGTGTACACCATAAATATCTCCAACTCTATTGTCAACTCAAGATTCTTTTGTGCATCTTTGGTCACATAGAAATATACCAATGACCCAAAAATCCTTAAGTGACCAACATCTGGTGTCTTACCAGAATAAGCCTTCTCTCGTGTCTTCATCCCAAGAATATGATGCGGGCTATGGTTCTGCAAATAAATTATTTTGTTGTATTCCTTAGCCCACAAGTGTAGTGGTAGGCCTTGATCATGCAATGTCATCCATGCTACCCCTACAATGCTTCTATTCTTCCCCTCGGCCACCCCATTCTGTTGTGGGTTATGGGGCTCCGTCAACTCCCGTTTAATCCCTTCTGATGAACAAAAGTTCTTAAACTCATTTCAAACATACTCACCACCATTATAACTCCTCATAGATTTAACCTTCTTGTTAGACTCTTTCTCAACCAATGTTTTAAATTCACAAATCTTTGTGAAAGTTTGATCCTTCTTCTGCATGAAAAATATCAACATTTACGAGAAAAATCGTCAATAAAGATAACACAATACCTATTTTTGGCCATGGATAATGTCGAGAATGGTCCACACACATATGAATGGACTCACTTTAGAATTGCCTCTGCTCAACTATCTCTATTGTGAAAGGAAGCCTTGGTGTATTTTCCCAAAGTACACCCCTTGCATGTAGCAACTTGCTCTAGGATACCTTTGGGAAGACCAGTAGATATCTGCTGTATGATTTTCAAAGCTCCATGATGCAAGTGGCCCAATCTCCTATGCCACAAGTCGCCAATGTCTTGGCTCTAAATTTTCTTTACTTTTTTCTCAAAGCAGCATAATCCTCTACCTCCAGCTTGTAGAGATTCTTAACTCGAATCCCCATCCTCTTTACTTGAGTTGTGGCTATGTATCGAAGGAATGCCTTTCCTTTTGAGAAGATCACATCATAACTTCTATCCTCAAGCATGGTGACCAATATTAAGTTCTTCTTCAACCCACACACATACATAACATAATTTAAGGTGAGAGGAACACCTTTCTCTCTTTGAAAAGTAGTTGTTCCTAATCCAGTAGCACTATACCTCCTAGCGTCATCCATCTCAATATGCATCTGGAGATCTTTCTCCTCTAGGTCACTGAACAACTCCTGGTCGCCTGTCATGTGCAATGAAGCTCCATTGTCAAGATACCATACACCACCCATCATTGATGACACCATGCATGCAATGAGAGTAAATTCCAATTTGAATTGAGAGGCCAAAGCCTCACATGCCACTCCTCCTAAGGACTTCTTCTTCAACTTCTTGAGTGGATAATTTGTAGCAAAATGGTCAAGCTCGTGACAATGAAAGCACTTAAATTTTCATGTCTTTATTCTTACCTCCATGGCAAGAATATGATTTGGAATGGGATGCCTTCCCTTTCCCCTTCCTTTCCTTTCTAAGGCACAATTTTCCTCATCATTAGTCTTTGATGAGGAACCATCTCTGGTGTTCCTTCTAATATCTTCCTGCATCAAATCTAACCATAGTCACTCCCAATATGGAAACTTCTCCCTCACATTGGGAAGGTCTAGGAGAGCTAGGCTCACCATATCATTCTCAACAATGGTTATTCCAGCACTTCTAATCTCATCACGACAATGAGTGAACTTGGTCAAGTATTTTGGAATGGTCTCACCTTTCTCCATATTGATTTTTTTAAGTTTGTCTTTTAGTGCCAACTTCCTATGGTCATTGTTGTTTTGGAATAGGTCTTTCAATTCTTTCCACATAGCATACCATGTTTCCTTGCCATGGAAACTAGAGACAATGCAGTCTCGAACTCCCTCAAGGATTATCCGCCTCACCTTTGCCACACACTTCTTCCATTCATCCAGATTTTTTGCATCTGATGCTACTGGCTTAGGAATTTCTTGACCAACAAATTCGTTCAAGCCATTGTCCTCCAACACAACCTCCATTCTGTCCTTCCAAGCTATATAATTTAAGTTTCCTTCCAAGGCATACTCAAGCTGCAGATCGTAGAATTCCATCTGTCGATCCCGAAGTATGTATTGCAAATTAGAATTTCACCTATAACCCAAAACTCAAAACTTCGAAATCTCCTCTAGTATATTGTCTTCAGCTCTGGTACCATGTATTTTCCTGCAGATTCACATCTCATGTAATGTACTAGAATTAAAGACAAGAATCTACTCTACTCCTTAAACAGTGGAAACCAATAATCGATGAAAACAATAATTCATAAGAGGAAGATAATCTAAGACAAATAACACAATTGTTTCTCTGGGGAAATCCACTTCTCAAAAACCTGACTATGTAATGCATTAATTAGAAATCGAAGTGATAATACAAATCATGTTCTCACAAGAACAATTTTTCACAAGTATGATCAACTCTCTGCCTCACAAGCCTACACTAACCAACACTTAGCCAATTTTTGCTGCCTGCTAAACCCCTATTTCCTTGCACAATTCCTATGAGGAATAGCCCATATTTAATTGGGAATTCCTTCCTCCATAAATGCACAATCCAAATCTAGGTCCTCTTCTGATTGCATGCATGATTAGTACAACTCTGCTCATTCTACAACCGATAGTACATTGTCCCTGCACTCTAGTCTCAACTGGGTCTTTCTCTGAACTGACATACATGAATTTATTGTTGAAGCCCAACCTGGTGAAGTAGCTATCAATCCTAGTGTACTGAGCAAAGGGTGCTTGCTTCATCCCATACAATGCCCTCTTGAGCTGGCACACATGCGACTCATTGTCGAAGGTATCAAAACCTTCAAGTTGCTCTATGTACACCTCTTCCTCAATCATGCCATTAAGGAAGGTTGTCTTTACATCCATCTAATGTATCTTCCAACCCATCTGTGTTGATAGTGCCAATATTGATCTGATCGATGAGTATATTGGAACAGGAGGAAAGGTATCAAGGCCACAAACTTAGCCTTATGCTTCTCCACACTATGATCTACAACTTTCTTTACCTTGTAAATCCATTGGGAGCTCACCACTAACTTGTCCTTTGGTCTCAGGACCACATCCAAAACATAGTTACGAACTATGGAGTCATACTCCTCCCCCATGGCATCAACCCAAACCATTTGTTACACTACCTCCTCAAAGGAAGATGGCTTTGTCACAACACATCTGCTCATAAGACCCATGTATCCATTTTACCTCTCAGGTGACCTCCTCTACCTATGTTGAGATTTGGGTGCTCCCACATTCTCCCATGCATCATGAAATAGCATGCCAGCCTCTCTGGTGTTCTTTCTTCCATTTCTATAAGATTTTGCATGAGTGGATGTCTCCACTCGTGGATCCTCTGCATTTGGCTACCCCGCTTCAATCTGAGGCTCCTCAACCTTAGGACCTAAAATCTCCTCAACCCCATGTAGCTCAAGCTCCCTGTCAAGGGAAACTCGCATGGCCTTCTCCTCATCGAATCTGACATCCCTGCAAACCATTTTCATCCTGCTAGATAACAAGTACACCTGATAGTTGTGAGGTGTATCAGTGTACCCCACAAACATCTCCAACTCTATTGTCATATCAAGCTTATTCCATGCATCTTTGGTCACATGGAAATATACTGATCACCCAAAAATCTTGAAGTGACCAACATCTAGCCTCTTACCGAAATAAGCTTGCTTTGCTGTCTTCATCCCAATAATTTGATGCGGGCTATGGTTCTACAAATATATTGTTGTGTTGCATGCGTCATCCCACAAGTGTAGTGGTAGTGTTCTGAAACCAACTCACAAAAAGATAGAAAAGATAGATCAATGACTTCAAAATCAGCCTCTTCGAGGGGGTAACCTCCTTTACATTACACAAATGAACAATTATTCAATGTTTCAAATGACACAACCTCCTTTCTATATATATGAGTCTAAGGGGTCACAATATAATCAGAGCTGACATAAAAATAATAATGTAAGGGAACCACAATAAAAATAGTGGACTTCTATGGGGCACAACAATAAAAATAAGGGGACTGCACTAATAACAATGAGGGAATAGTGGGCTTCTATGGGTCACAACAATAATAATAAGGGGGCTACACAAATAATAATGTGGGAATACGCTAGTATTATAGGGACCTAACATGCCCATCTCCTTCAGAAAAAGTTTTTTCCTCAATGCTTGAGTAGTTTTGGATGTTGTTGTATAAAATTATCATAATCCCATGTGGAATCTTCGACGGGTAAGTTCTTCCACTCGATGAGATACTTTGAAATTGATCAATTTTTTAATTGTCAATTTCTTGTTTTCATGACTTATTCAGGTTCCAATATGATTTTTCCTTCCTCATCAATTTCTGGAAATATTGTTTGAACTGGGAGCTTGTCACCTATAACCTTCTTTAAGCATGAAACATGGAAAACTGGGTGCACTCTGGAAGATGTAGGAAGCTCCAATTTGTATGCCATAATACCAATTTTTTGCAACACATTGTAAGGACCATAATAATTTGATGATAATTTATTATCCTTCTTAGCTTGATTGAGGGACATTTTTTTGTATGGTTGTAACCATAAAAATACCCATTCACCTAAATTAAAACTTCTTTCGTTGTGATGTTGATTTGCCTGTTGTTTCATTCTATTTTGTGCCAAAGTGAGGTTATCCTTTAAGAGTTGGAGAACTTGTCGTTGATGCTTTATGTGATCTTCCACTGCTTGAACCTTAGATTTTTCTCTTAAATATGATGTGATGGATGGTGGATGATATCCATAAAGTGCCATAAATGGGGGCATTTTTCCCGTAGTATGGAAGGAAGTGTTATACTACCATTCAGCCAGAGGTAACCATTTGACCCATTGTGTTTGTTTATCATATACAAAGCAATGAAGATATCCTTCCAAACATTTGTTTACTATCTTTGTCTTCCCATATTATTGAGGATGATAAGATGAGCTATGAACTAATTGAGTACTCATACAAGAAAATAATTCCATACAAAAATTTCCAGTGAAAATAGGATCTTTATCACTTACAATAATCTTTGAGTTTCCATGTAGCTTTTGAATTGTTTACATAAATGTAGTGGAAACTGTACTCGCTTTAAATGGATGGTATAATGCACAAAAGTGTGCATACTTGGTAACTCTATCAACTACCACCATGATGACACTCTTTCCTTTAGACTTGGGTAAACTTGAGTTAAAATCCATTGAAACCTCCTCCCAACGTTGACTTGGAATGGATAAAGGTTGTAACGGACCAGAGGTCTTAATTGTTTCAACTTTATTTTCTTGGAAAACCAAGCATTCCACCAAAAACTTTTGAATATCGTCTTTAAGGCCATCCCGAAAAAATTCCTTCTTAATCCTGTGGTAAGTTTCTAAAAATCCTAAGTGCCCTCCTAAGGGAGAGCTATGCAATTCTAGAAGATTTTTTTGTTTGAGTTGGGAATTCTTACAAAGGTATAAGCAATCTTTGTACCATAATGTATCATTTTCTAGCTAAATGTATCAGATGTACTAGGATCTTGTTGCAACTTTTGAATGAGTTCCCACAATTCTTCGTCATTCTTCCATTCATCCCTCACTTCAGTTATCCAATCTAGTTGGATAATGGAAATGGCACAAATCAATGCTACCACATCATCATCCTTTCTTAAGAGTGCATCTGCAACAAAATTTTGCTTCCCTTTTTTGTAGATGATTTCAAAGTCATAACCCAACATCTTTGTGATCCATTTTTTTTGTTTCTTTGAAGATAATATTTTTTCTAAAAAGTATTTAAGACTATCATTATCTTTTTTTACCTTGAAGTGCCTTCCCATGAGGTAAGGTCACCATTTCTTAAGTGCATGTAGGATTTCCAACATTACCTTGAACTTTCCTTTGATTGGATGACTTTCAAAAGAAATGGGTCTGCTTTCTTGCATTAAAACAATACCAATTCCATTTCCTGAGGCATCACATTCCACAGTAAAGGTTTTGTGAAGTCTCGTGTAGCTAAGACTAGTGCTTGGTACATTGCCTCTTTAAGATGCTCAAAGGCCTTAGTTGCTTCTGGAGTCCAAGAAAATGCATCTTTCTTCAGTAATATCATTAGAGGTGTTGCTATTCTCCCATAATTCTTAACAAAATTGTGATAATACCTGTCAACCCGAGAAATCCTCACATATGCTTTATGGATGTGGGGATTTTCCATTCCTTAATGGCTTTAATTTTGTTAGGGTGTACCTTAACACCCTCATGAGATACAATATGACCCATATATTCCACCTCTTGTACTCCAAAGAAACATTTAGAGTTTTTTGCATATAATTATTTCTCCTCTAATATCTTGAGCATCTTGTCAACATGGTCAACATGATCCTTCCAAGACTTGTTGTATATTAGTATATCATCAAAAAATACTAACATAAATTTTCTTAAGAAGGGTTTGAAAATATAATTCATCAAACCTTGAAATGTAGAAGGTGCATTGCTAATGCCAAAAGACATGAAATCAAATTCATAATGACCTTAATGATTTCTAAATGTTATTTTCGAAATGTCTTTAGTCTTCATTCTTATTTGATTATATCCTCAACGAGGATCCAAGTTGGTGAAGTAAATTGCTCCATGTAATTCATCCAATAATTCATCAATGACAAGAATGGGAAATTTACCTTTAATAGTGAGCTTGTTGAGCTCCCTATAATTCAGACACATGCACCACGATGCATCATTCTTGTGCACGAATACTACTAGAGCAGAGAAAGAACTTTAACTAGGTTGAATTATACCCTCCTCTAGAATTTCTACAACCATGCATTCAATATCACTCTTTTTGGCATAGGGATATCTGTTAGGCCTGATATTTGGAGGAATAATTCCTGGAATCAAATGAATAACATGATCATGATCACGAATAGGTGGGATGCCTTTGGGAGTCTAAAATGCCTTGGAATGATTTTCCAAGACTTTTGGGATGTCTAGATAAATAGATGATTTTGATGTTTGAACCTCTAGACAACATGATTGTGTAATTATGCCCCATTATTCTTTCTTTAGAAGATTTGTCATGCTATTAGAGTTGATTATCTTTCTTGGTTTCCCTGCAATACCCCTTAATTCAACTTCCTTTCGTTGCCAAAAATTTTTCAAGAAAAGTTCTTGAAAATCAAAAGTATCGTACCTAAAGATTGTAACCATTGGACTCCTAGTACAACATCAGCACCACCCATTGGAATGGAAAGCATTGGACTATTCAATAAATATTCTCCCATGGATAGCTTGATATTATGGCACTTTCTAGAGAAATTTGTGGTTCCTCCATTTGTAACCATCACTTGACACTCTGGAGCTGGATATAAGAAGCAATGTAATTCCTTTCCTATGTTACAATGAATAAAATTTATGGGTACTACCCGAATCAATCAACGCTATTAACTTTTTCTTCTTGATATGTCATTCTATCTTGAGAGTTTGAGGAGTGGTAATTCCTACCAATGCATTACAAGATATGGTTGGATTCATTTCTTCTTTCTTTAGGGTTGATTCCTAGTGTATATCCTCCTCTTTTGATGTTTCTTGTTCCTTTTCTTCCTCCTCTTCACAATCTATGCGGAATAATTTCTTGTCAACACACTTATGACCTTTAGTTTATTTTCTATCACAACTGTAAAAAAGTCCTTTTGCTCATTTTTCCTCCAATTGTTGTGGTGTCAACCTTGTAGGTTGTGGAAGACTACGACCAATAATACTTCCATCCTTATAGTTGTTATTGGTATACTTCCTTGTTGCCATAATTTTGCTTTCAACTTTTCTTGCCACCCTGAATGCCTTCTGCAAGGAATCAGGTTCCCAAAGGCAAACTTCATGTTGGGTGTTATCTTTTAAAGTACCTATGAAGACATCAATCCTATGCTGCTCTGGAATATCGGTTACCCTAATATTCAATTTATGGAAGTCTTCAATGTGCTCCACCATTGAACCCTTTTGTTTGAGATTTATCAATTGGCTAAAGAAGGCGTTGCTCTTTGTATCTTCATAATGTGCTATCATTTCTTCTGTAAAAATTGACCAGCTGATAAGTGGTTTATGAGAAAAAAAACCATCTATACCATACAAACTGATTGGGTTCTAAATATAATGATGCAATACATAACTTTTGTGAGGGTTGCACTTCTTGTAGATCAAAATATTGCTCCATCTGTATTATCCAAATTACCGATCCTTGCCATTATACTTCCTCATCTCTATATTTAGAATGTGGTGGTTCTTAAACCCCACATGGGATTCTTTAAAACGTGATTGATATTTATCTTTTCTTCATCATGATTTTCATGGATTTCCTTGTCACCAATGGGACACCTTTCTTCTAGCAACTTTGCCAAACTTTCTTTCAATCCTTCTATCTTGACATTCATCATTGCTACCATGTCTGGTTTTAAATCATCATTCAAAACTACCATGTCCCTTTTTATACCATCTATCCTGACATTCATTATGGCTTCCAATTCATTTTTTGTTCAATTTTGTGAGGGAGAAATTTGTTGCATTTGGTCTTGCAATTTTTATATATCATGTTGCATTTCTTCCTCTTCTTCATGTGTCATAGTGGAGCTTGCACGTTGCTTACTAGGTGTTTCAATTTTCTTTCTTCGATGCATAAATTAATGATAATTATGCTTTGTTATGCCCTTTTGAATGAATTCAGACTAATTTTCAAACCTTTTTCCAGCTCCACAGGTCTGATCAATATTGGAGTCTTCAAGAAAGATTTAGGCCAAATCTCCCACACTGACCTGATTATAGACTTCTTCAGTAGAGAAGACTTGTACAAAGTTCAACGCATCATTGTTTCCACCTTTGTACCTAAAAATTCTACAACGAAACCTAAATTATGACCTCTTTCTGTAACTTCTTACGAAATTTCAATCTGATACCCAGAGAAAAAGTCATGATGATTTTCCCAAGGTCACCTATTTGGGATGTAATTCAGGATCCTGCAAAAACCATAACTTCCTTGGATTATAGCTCCAAATATATAATGAGACAAGATCTGAAACTTAGACCTGAGCTTCACCATGATTCTGGCTCAAATGGGTTTTAATTTTAGAGTCTGAACCTTCGTAGAAACAAAATTATAGTGACAATTCCACTATGATATGTTTGATATGGAATTATGGAGCTTGCAAAAACACTAACTTCCTCATATCAAACCTCTAAAAATATAGCGAGACAAGATCTAAAATTTAGACCCGAGGTTCAAAGTGATTTTTGCTCAAATCAGTTTTTGTTTATCTTCTGAAACTTCATAGGGAAAAAGCTATAGAGAAAATTCAACGATGACCTATTTGGTGTATCCAAACCCTAGAATCAAAAACTTTGATACCAAATGTTATGAAACCAGCTCACAAAAAGATAGAAAAGATAGATCAACGACTTCAAAAATTAGCCTTTTCAAGGGGGAAACCTCATTTACATTACACAAATGAACAATTATTTGATGTTTCAAATGAAACAACCTCCTTTATATATATAGGAGTCTAAGGGTTCACAATATAATCAAAGCCGACGTAAAATAATAATGTAAGGGCACCACAATAGCAATAGTGGGCTTCTATGGGGAACAACAATAACAATAAGGGGGCTACACTAATAACAATGTGGGAATACACTAGTATTAAAGGGACCTAATAGGTAGGCCTTGATCATGCAACATCGCTTGTGCTGCCCCTGCAATTATTATGTTCTTCCTCTCAGCTACCCCATTCTGTTGTGGGTTATGGGTTTTCATCAACCCCCATTTAATTCCTTATGATCAACAAAAGTTCTTAAACTCATTTGAGACATACTCACCACCGTTATCAATCCTCATAGATTTAACCTTCTTTTGAGACTCTTTCTCAACCAATGATTTAAATTCACAAAACTTTGTGAAACATTGATCCTTATTTTGCATGAAAAATTTCCAACATTTATGAAAACAGTCGTCAACAAAGATAACATAATACTTATGTCTGGTCATGGATGTTGTCGAGAATGGTCCAAACACATCTGAATGGAATCACTCTAAAATCTCGTTTGGTCGGATATCTCTATCGTGAAAGGAAGCCTTGGTGTATTTTCCCAAAGTACACCCCTTGCATGTACCAACTTTCTCTAGCATAGCTTTGGGAAGACCAGTAGAGATATGTTGCATGATTTTCAAAGCCCCATGATTCAAGTGGCCCAGTCACCTGTGCCACAACTTCTCAATGTCTCAACTTCGAATCTTCTCTATTTTGTTATGAACGCAACACAATCCTCTACCTCCAACTTATAGAGATTCTTAACTCAAATCCCCATCTTCTTTTCTTGACCCATGTCTATGTGTCGAAGGAACTTCTTTCCTTTCGAGAAGATCACATCATATATTCTATCCTCAAGCATGGTCACTAATACTAAGTTATTATTCAACCTGGGCACATACATAACATACCTCAAGATGAGAGTAGCACCCTGCTCTCTTTGTAAATAATCGTACCCAATCCAGTATCACTATACCTCCCATCGTCACCCATCTTGATATTCATATGGAGATCTTTCTCCTCTATGTCACCGAATAACTCCTTGTCACCAATCATATGGAATGAAGCTCCATTGTCAAGATACCAAATACTACCCATCATTGATGACACCATGGATGCAATGAGGGTAAATTCCAATTCGAATTGAGAGGCCAAAGCCTCACCCACCACTCCTCCTAAGGAATTATTCTTCGACTTCTTGAGTGTTTGTAGCAAAATGCTGTGATAATGAAAGCACTTAAAATTCATCATGTATTACTTCTTACCTCCATGGCAAGAATTTTATTTGGAATGGGATTCCTTCCCTTTCCCCTTCCTTTCCTTACTTGCTAAGGCACAGTTTTTGTCATCATCATTTTTTGATGAGGAACCATCTTTGATGTTCCTTCTGATATCCTCTTGCATCAAATCTATCCATAGTCATTCCCAATCTGATAGCTTCTCCCTCCCATTGATAGAGTCATCATAGCTACTCCAACTCTTGGGAAGGCCTAGGAGATCTAGGATCACCATATCATTCTTGACAACGATTATTCCAACACTTCCAAGCTCATCATGATAGTCTTTGAAATTGGTATAGTATTTTGGAATGGTCTCACCTTTCTCCATCTTGATTTTTCGAATTTTGTCATTCAGTGCCAAATTTCTATGGTCATTGTTGTTCTGGAATAGGTTCTTCAATACAATGGAGACTCAATACAATGTGGTCTTGAACGCCCTCAAGGATTATTTGCCTCGCCTTCGACACACACTTCTTCCATTCAACCAAAATTTATGCATCCGATGTTGTTGGCTTGGGAATTTTTTGATTAACAAATTCCTTCAAGCCATTATCCTCCAGCACAACCTCCATTTTGTCCTTCCAGGCTATATAATTTGAGCTGCCTTCCAATGCATACTTGAGCCAAAAATCATAGAACGGCATCTTCCAATCCTGAAGTATGTATTGCAAATTCGAATTTCACTTGTAACCCAAAACTCAAAACTTTGAAATCTCCTCTAATATATTGTCTTCAACTCTAGTACCATGTATATTTTCCTAGAGATTCACATCTCTTGTAATGTACTAAAACATAAGACAAGAATGTACTCTATTCTTTAAATAGTGGAAACCAAGAATCATTCAAAACAGTAATCCTAAGAAGAAGAGAATAAAAGACCCATAACACAATTTTTTCTTTGGGGAAAGCCATTGCTCAAAACCATAACTATCTATTGCATTAATTAGGAATCTGAACGATTATGCAAAGCTTGTTCTCACAAGAACAATTTCGCACAAGTATGATTAACTCTCTACCTCACAAGCCTGCACTGACCAACACTTAGCCAATTTCAGTTTCCTACAAAACCCCTATTTCCTTGCACAATTCATATGAGGAATAGCCCATATTTAATTGGGTGTTCCTTCCTCCATAACCGTGCAATCGAAATATAGGTCCTCTTCTAATTTCATGCATGATTTGTACAACTTTGATCATTCTATAATTCATAGTACATTGTCCCTACACTCTAGTCTCAACTAGGTCTTTCTCTAAACTGACATGCATGAGTTTCGAATGAGGGAATCTTTAGTTAGCTGGAGTAGCACTGAGGATGCACCAATGCACCAACTCACTACTAATTCTCTACTAGTTCCACAAATAGTTAGAACTAATTTAACTACTTATAACTCAGTAAAACTAAGTTATATAATTACAACTCAAATAAACTCATCCCAGACCCCTAAAATTTTGGGAGAACATATACATGATTACGGAAGGACTTCCAGCTCGAAATTCCTAAGATAATTAAGTCAATAAAACTTAATTAGCTATCTACAAGTTGCTATGAGAATAGAATTCGATTTTAATTCTCAGTTTAATTAAAGGAAAAAATAAACTAGAATTTCTTGTTGTCATTTCTCAACAAAAAAATTTCAAAGGGGTCCAAAGGCCTCAATGGGGTTTAACCCCTAGACCTACCACACACAAACTCCATGTCTTACTAGCACACCTGTGGTAGTTTATTAACCCATCACAATATCAGGTTATATTTAAGATTGAATGATTTCCACTTAGGAAGAGAGGCATCCGACATTAGCCTTGACCCCTGATCATAACATTGTCCATAAGGATATGATGGAAGCAAAGTGGAGGCAAGGACTAGGCCCCAACCCCAGACCATGTGTGAAGGCATATGGCCACGTCAATGGACTTAGCAGGAGAAGTGAGGCACTTGGCCCTAGAGACAGTCCCATCGTCATAATATAAGGCCAACGATGAACAAGCATGGGGGTCTTTGATGACGGGGGCGGTAGATAATGCCTGACACTTAGTCACAAGATTTCCATGTAAGTGAAAGTGAGAAGGAAGGGAGCTCCATCAATGGGGGCAAGAAGTTGGCTCCATCCCCTAAACACATTGCCAGATATGACCATGCCTGATGAGAGAGCATCCAACGTCGGTGGGGGCAGACCATTGGCCCCTGTCCTCACCCATTTGTGCTCCATGTGGCCCTGCTTTTGCACATAGGTGTTATTGGGAAATTTAAGGAGGCAAACAATTTGCCTTTTGTGGCAAGAATCATGTCGGTCCCAAGTGAATTTTCCACTTGACGGACTATGTAAAGGGCTAATTTACATGACAATTAGCAAGTTTGGCCAAATTGCAGGATAGATAGTAGAGCTCGTCTTGGAGAAGCATAAATTCTCAATTTTTAACCTTTTTGAGCTCAAGAAGAGCCTAGATGGGGACTTTTTAGCGTCCTAAACTCATTGGTAGCCTCAATTTTCTAATTTGAGCACTTTATAATGGACTTTTTGTAGAATCAGGTCTTTTAGTACTACAGACAATACACGTTTTTGTAGTATGAAGGAATTTTGAGCATGGAGAAAGCCTAGTTAGAGGTTTTCCAACCTTCCTATTTCATCTGCAGCAACTGTTACCTCACTAGAGCAACTATTTTCAATCTTTTCTCAATATTTTCTCATGAGAGAAGTTTTTTCAATACTTTAATGTGGAATTGTTGTATTTTTTGTGCTTTTATTTCAGGA
The DNA here is from genome assembly GCA_000404065.3 of Pinus taeda. NCBI lineage: Eukaryota > Viridiplantae > Streptophyta > Pinopsida > Pinales > Pinaceae > Pinus > Pinus taeda. The sequence continues at coordinate 150,902 of APFE030568017.1, forward strand.
GGAGTACAAGGAGCTAATGTGTGAGTCCTTTTTATGTTGACCTTTTCATGACTTGTTGTAGGGAGACATTTTTCTGAGTGAGAATTCTTTGTAGGATAAATAAGCCACTCTATTGTCAACAATTTGTATGTACCCATTTGCCACTAAAATCAATAGAGCGGTCTACTTGTTGGAGTAGTCTCGGAGATGTAGCCCAGGAGGGGTGAACTTCGTTATCAAATGATGGTTTCTTCTCTTCATGTTTTCCATTTTGAGTTGCATGTGAATGTGTTCTTTTTCAATTTCATGTGAAAACCAAACTCACCATTTTGAAGAGGTTGTGCAACTTGTTTATCTTTAAAGACCCATTTTGTTTACTTTAAAACCATTAGAGGAAGATCAATCTTTGAGAAGAGAATTTATCTTCCATTTTTATATTAGGTGGTAGCAAAGCTAGTTCTGACTAAGTTGCAAGTATGGGAAAGAAGTTGAAGTGTTAAAGGCTCCAAGAGTTCAAGGAGATTAATTTGTCTCTTCGAATGGAAAATTTTGAGCTAAGGAGGTTGGTTGAAATTGTAGAGGAGGAGAAAAGACAAATGCGCCTAGAGTTGTAGCATGTACTGGAGGAACAAATTGGTGAGACTTCCATCCTGGAAGTAGAAACGAATCCCTCCAAGATGAAGCCAATTTGTGGGCATGGTCCAAACACAGGATATGGACCCTATGTTGAGAATGATGATTGTGAGTTTTGTTAGCATCTGATAGATTCCCCTTATGTGCTCATTGGTAAAAGTGGGTGGCTTGATTCATCATCCACTTCATCATCAACATCTAAAATAGAAAGAATGGGTGAAAAATCAAACGAGTTAATTAGAATCTCTAGTTCTACTCCTTCAACTAATGTTGATAACACATATTTTGCAACTTTTGAAAAGCATACCAAAGGTATTAGCATGAAGCTTTTAACTTGGATGGGTTATGAAGGAACAAGCCTTAGAGTCAATGGCCAAGGTATCATTAATCCTATCGAGGAGAAGGAACGACCACGATATGAAGGATTGGGTTATAGTCATGGAGTAATTGGAGAGTGTTCTAAGTTTGTTGAGGCAAAGAAATCATCAAGTGATGATATGTCACACCATGATGGTAGTGATGATGGAAAATTATCTCTAAAGAGAGATGAATGTTCTAATAGAAATGCAAAGTCCAGTCCTCACTATCAAAGTCGCAACCCAAAGGACAAGTATAAGTGTCATGGGGATTTTAAAAATGTTGGTGATTTTGATTATTTATGTGACATGTTTCCTTGCACATTTTGTGATGCAGTTGACCATTGTATTGTTGATTATGAGAAACATAAGGTGATGGTTAAAAGGATGGATCAAATCTTTGGGACAAATCATGAGGAATCTCTCCTTGATGTGAATACTTACTTCTCGATGGGAAAGCGAAAGCATTTTTGTACCCATTGAAATTTGAATGGGAACCAGTTTGAAAGATGTTGGAAAATTCATATGAAACTTCATCCCAAGAAGGACAAAGAGGTCATGTGATCCTTTGTAAGGAAAGCGACAGGTGGAAAAGAGGAAATTGATGTAGTTCCTAAAGAAGTCTTCAAAGCAGAGCGGGTGCCAAAAGATAACCCATATGCCTAGGATAGGAAAAGGATGGGTAGACTATTTTGTATAGTTTGTTTTCTTTGTAAAATTGTAAATAATTGTTGTATATTCCTATTTGGGTACTTTGTAAAGTGATGTCATGTACAATCACTTATCTACAACAAGTGTGTTCTTTTTGACATGTTATGTTGTGTTGGCTTGATAATGAGTCCAATTGTTTGAGAAATTTTTGGGATGAGTATTTTTTTCATCCAGTATGTCTACAGTTGTGTCAAGCACTCATGGATACGAGTATTACAAGATGAAGCTTTTTTGTGAATTGAATCTTTGATAAATATTGTGTAGAAGATGACCATGATTATGTGGACAGAGCCAAGTATGTCATTGAAAAAATGTAGCCAATGTACCTCAGAGTACAAGTGCAACTTGAGGATAGTAAAGCAAAGTATGAAACATTGCATGGCAAGCATTGAGTTGCTTCAGATTTATAGATGGAAGATCAAGTTTGTCTTTAGTAAAGAATAACTTCAACATGAAATTTGTTTAAGCCAAATAAATATGGTTTTGGAGAGAATGTTGAGATTCCATCCATCAAAGTTTTTATTCTTGCATGTTTAGAATAATTCTGGCTTAATTATTGAAAGGAAGATAAGGACATCATGCAGAGGCAAGGTGGAGAACCTTGATTGGAGCTTGCAGGCACCAAGTCAAACAAAATAGAAAGGATTAAGATCGGGAAAGTTGATGAGATTTTTCCTCACTTATTTACTAATACTTGATAAAATTTTGGGGTCAAAAATTTCCTAGTGGGGAGGTATGATCCATATATAAAAAATAGGATAAAAAAATAAAGTGTTTATAATCTCCCGAAATTAGCATCAAGTCATAGTGTTCATCATCGTGATTCTAATGACACTTGAATCACCTCAATCCAATGTTGTATGAAGAAGATATGACGTTCTAAAATTTTTGACCCAAAAAACAAAAATGCAGATGGGGTGACTGGGCTACTAACTCGACATTTTGTACTACTGACATTATCTTGATGTTAGCATGCTAACTTGGCATATGGAGGGCCAATTAGATCCCACCATGTGTCGGTCTGTACAAGCGTGAGTTGCCATTTTTTTATTGCCTCATACAATGCGGAGGTGGCCCAATGAGAGAGCTCCATGTGACCCTATCAGAGGGTGCCACATGGCCCTCCATGATTTGCGAAAAATTTGCAAAGGGGACGAAAGGCCTTAGCTAGGTTATACCCCCAGACTCGCGGCACACAAACTCCATGCCTTACCAACATTCCCATAGTTGGTTCTTAACCCATTATAGTGTTGAGTTATATTTAAGTTTGAATGATTGCCACATTGAGGGAGAGGGCCTGGGCATTAGCCCTAGCCCCTAGTCATAACACCATCCATAGGACCACGACAAAACTTAAGTGGGGGCAAGGACTAGGCCCCAACCCTAGATCATGTGTGAAGGCCATATGACGACAACAAAAGACTTGGTGGGAGGGTTAGGGCACTTGGCCCTAGCCCTATGCCCACTGGAATATGATAATACCAACATTAAACAAGCATGGGGGGCTCTGGAGATGGTGGCGGTAGTTAAGTCCTAGCCCCTAGTCACAACGTTTCCATGTAACCGAAGGTGAGAAGGAAGGGAGCTCTGGGAGTGAGGGCAGGTAGTTAGCCTCGACCCTCAGACATATTGCTATATATGACCACGCCTGGCCAGAAAGGAGTCAGTGCTGGCGGGGGCAGACGATTGGCACTAGCCTCGACCTTATGCACTCCATGTGGACTTGTTTTTGTGCATAGGAATTATTGGGAAATTTAAGGAGGCAAAAAATTGCCCCTTATAAAGGGAAAATTTTCAGGTTTGGCCAAATTAGATGACATACAATAAACCTTGGCTTGGAGAAGCACAACTTGCTCAATTTTTAACCTTTTTGAGCTCAAGAAGAGCCTAGATGGGGGTTCTTGAGTGTCCAAAACTCATTGGAAGCCTCATTTTTTTGATTTGAGGACTCTATGATGACATTTTTGTAGAAGCAAGTCTTTTAGTGCTAGAGACAATCAACATTTTTGAAGCAGTATGAAGGCATTTTGAGCATGGAGAAAGCCTAGTCATAATTTTTCCAACCTTCTTATTTCATATGCAATAGTTGCTACTTCATTAGAGAAGATCTTTTCAGTTTTGTCTCTATATGTGCTCATGAGAGAAGCTATTTTCAATACTTCAATGTGGAATTGTTGTATGTTTTTGTGCTTGGATTTCAGGTGGAGTACAAGGACCTGATGTGTGAGTCCCTTTTATGATGACATTTTCATGACTTGTTGGAGGGATTCATTTTTATGAGTGAGAATTATTTGTAGGAGAAACAAGCCACTCTATTGTCAACAATTTGTATGTAGTCATAAGCCAATGAAATCAATAGAGTGGGCTAGTTGTTGCAGCAGGCCTAGAGATGTAGCCCATGAGGGGTGAACTCCATCATCACTTGTCTATTTCATCTCTTTAAGTTTTCCATTTTGAGTTGCATATGAATGTGTTCTTTTTCAAGTTCATGTGAAAACCAAACTCACTGTTTTGAATAGGTTGTGAAACTTGTTTGTCTTTAAAGACGCATTTTGTTTACTTACAAAGCATCAGAGGATGGTAAATTTTTGAGAGGAGAAGTTCTCCATTTTCATATCAACTACAAATGTTATATTGGAGGGGATTATTTTCTCTTGTAGGTTCGTTCTTACAAATCCTATAGTAGGCGGAATCAATGTCTCCTACAAGTTGGTGGCTACAAACTTTGTAATATTAGGTTAGTTCCTACAATTTTTTTTCATAAACAAGGTTTCATTAATATCTAGTGTTCCTTATGTGATATTGTTTAGTTATGATATCTGGATGTTTAGATAAGTAATAAATTGTCTTATATTGATTCCTCCACCCCCCCCCCCCCCAACTATAAGTGTGAATCCAATAAACTAATTACCGAAATATGGAAGACTCTCCTCTAGGTTAATTTCTAGAGTATAGTGGCATCCTCTAAACTATTTCGTAAGATGGTATACTAGTTGAGGTGTCCATGACTGAGGATCTTATGGAATGAAAATTGGGTCATTATGAGTGCCAATAAGCCTTGAGACCCCCCCACTTCCTTTGCACAAAAATATTTCTCATTAAATTTCTTCACCAAAAGACCTATTAAGCCCCCCTTCATGAAAGCTTGAAACTTCCCTTTAGATATGCCTAGTTGATTCTTCAGGTCCTCAATTTCCTAATGTTTTGAGGAGATTACTTGGTTCACCAAGGCCTTCATTAGTAAATACAGTTTTTCTAGCTAAAAAATCTTTGTCTCAAAACTCCTTGAGTTCCTTGGTTCCTTCTCTTATCCCTAGACCTAAGCTACTACATATTATATCATTATTTTCTCACTACTAATGTCCAAGTCATCCATAAATACCTTACCATCTGCTAGATAGCCATGGAGGAACTTCCTTTTGGCATGGAGCATATCATACTCAACTCTAGTTATTCTATATGATCCTAAATCCTCCATTCTTAACAGTGTTATTAGTTGGCCATATTTCCTACTCTTCCCTCCTTTGTTCCATATGGGTGGAGGTATTCGATTCCCAACACACAGTTTTGACCCCCTCCCCACTTCCAAATATGGTAGCATAGTAAGCACTAATGCATCCCCTATAATTTTATTCACCTCCCAGCCCTATAGAAATAACATTAGTTATTAGAAAATATGGTAGCTATGGTCAGTATTTTCATTATAAAAAAATTGGAAATTTAATATAGATTAATGCCTCCTTAAAGATGACAAGTTAGATCCACTAGATGTTAGGTCAGTGGGGACCCTAAGAGGCACCCATTCAACCCTCGCTTGAAGCATATATAAAGGATATCATTTCTCCTCAATTGGACACATCAATTTTTGTCTCATGCATCTCTGATCCAACATTGAAATTACAGGAGGTATGAAATTTTAGGATGATGAAATTCTAGGAAGGGTCAATGTTAGGCCCCTATACTACTAGTGTAACCCCTTATTGTTATTAATACAACCCCCTTATTATATTGTTGTACCCATGTAGTTCCCATATTTTTACTATTGTGCCACATAAAAGCCCGCTATTGTTATTATTGTGCCCTTACATTATTATTGTTATGTCGGCTTTGATTATATTATGACTCCTTAGACTCCTATATATAGAAAGGAGGTCTTGTCATTTGTATCATCCAAGAATTCTTCATTTATGTAATGTAAAGGAGGTTGCCCCCTCGAAGAGGCTGAATTCTAAGGTGTTGATTTATCTTTTCTATCCTTTTCTGAGCTGGTTTCATAACATTTGGTATCAGAGCTTTGGATTCTAGGGTTTCGCTACTCCAATTAGGTCATCGAGGCATTTTCGCTCTAACTTTATTCTGCGACATTTTAGAAGCCAAAAAAAAAAAAAAATTGAGATGAAATCGCAGTGAACCTTGTGTCTAAATTTTAGAGCCTTTCACACTATATCTACGGAGATACGATTTGTAGAAGTTGGTCTTTTTGCAGACTCCTGAATTACATTCCAAATAGGTGACCTGGGGAAAATCATCATAACTTTCTCTCTGAGCATCGGATTGAAATTTTGTAAGAATGTACAGAAAGATGATGGGCTGTAGTTTCTTGCATATATTTTTCAGAGCCAAAGGTCGAAAAAGTGACTTGTGGCATGTCGTACAAGTTTGTTCTACTAAAATAGTCTATAATCAGGTCACTGTGGGAGATTTGGCATAACTCTTCCCTGGAGAATCCAATTTGGATCAGACTAGTGGCATTGGAAAGAGAACTCAAAGGGCTACTGTAAGTCACAATTTTAGAACTTCAAGAACCGAAATTACAGAGTTATAGTTGTTTCAAGTTTGAGCTCCTAAAATAAAGAAAAGGTGATATGAGAAAGTTTAATGGGAAGGATCCAGTAAATTGGATACTTTAGATGGAGAAATATTTTGATCTACATGGTGTACCACTATTACAAAAGGTATGTATTACATCTTCATATTTAGAACCA